>PVHX01012695.1:19920-58105 GCA_004024805.1 Geosciurus inauris
GCCTTCTTGACCCAGGGAAGAAAAGGGAAGGGAAAAGGGGGCAATTTGACACCCAAACCCCCCATCCCTGGGGATTCCCCTCCCAAAGAGTTTCCTGGGGAAGTCAGGGAAGACGGACATCTCAGGTACAGTCAAATAGATGCTGGATCCCACTTTTCTTACTGTTCCTATCCCTGGGGAACTTGATCACCTCCCTTCCTCTCCCAAAGAGCCTAGGTACCTACCTGGTGGTTGGGGAAAGGGTAGGGGCAGGAGAGAGGGGATGCAGGGCAATTTGGGCTCCACGGAAGATGGTGCTAGAACAACACAGAAGCCAGTTAAAGACAGGGCCCCTGGTTGCATTGCTAAGGCAGGGGGAGTGATTACCTGGAGGTACCTGGGATTCCAGCACTCGGTAATTTTCTATGTCAACCACACCCGCATCTCCTCCTTTTGGCTGAGGCCAAGAAGGAAAGGTCGAAGCAGGGCATGGTGACTATTCACATGGATGCTCTTTCCCACTGACTTCCTCCCACCTCCCTTGTGTCCTCCTCTTCTGCACTCACCTGGCCATGTCATAGAAGGCACTGCCCAGTTCAGGAAGCAGCAGGTTGGCCTCCTCACCCCCACTCTGCACAGCTGCCATTAGGACTGATTTTTCATCCTCAGCCTCCTGAGCACCAAAGAGATAGGATAGGGTTTGGGGTGGTGTCCCAAGGGGAGGGAGCAGCACATTGAGATAGGTCAGGGAAGAGAAGTCAAGGCTGGGATAGTGGGCAGAAAGGCTATAGGAAGAGAAAGGCAGGACAGGCATTTTGATGGGAGCTGGTGGTTAAGAGCAGCAGGGACTGGAAGTGAGGATTGGGCTGGATTGGGTTTTGGGGCGGTATCCATTGGTGGCTTTGAAAAGAGGCTGTGTCTGCCATCTCTCCCCTGAGAACAAAAGAGAGCCCTGGAGGCTGGGGATGTAGCTCAGTGGTAGAGTGCTTGCCTAGCAAGCAACAGGCCCTGGGTTCCTCCTTGGCTCTGCAAAAACAAAAACATAAGAGAGCCCTCTATGGCACAGAATTCCTGCTGTGGAGGCTGGGACTCCTGGGTGCATGTGGCCCTACCCACTTCTTACTGCTTCAGCTCAGGCTTCCCTCACAGCTCACCGAGTCAGAGCTACTGTCCTCGGCTGGCCCTGAGAGGTGGGGAGCAATGGGAGCTGGCTGGCTGATGACAACCAGGGGAGAAGCCTCTCGGGGCCCAGCAGGAGAAGAGCTTGGGTCTCCACGCTCACACAGGCCATAGGGCGGGAGCCTCATGTCTTCTGGGGATTCATCCTCTGAGTCTGTGAGAGGTGCTGGGCAGCCTATAGGATAGGAGACAGGCAGAGAAAAAGAAGGATGCATTGTTAGAGGGCTAGATCAGCTTAATATCCTCTGGATAAGGGGGACAATTAAACTAAATAGGGGCCAAGGTCTGCGAAGGAAGAAGGCAAAACCCATAGAAGGCAGAGGCAGCTCCCAGGGGGGTCGCCTGGCATTTCCCTTCCTCAACAGGGGGAAGAGGAGCAGGGAAGAGGTGTCACAAGATTGGGAGTATACAGACTCAGCCCTGCAGTGGCCTCCTCATCTTCTGTGGCAGCATCTTCATTCCACTTCTCATCTGCCACCTTCTCCAGGCGGGCCTCCAGCTTTCTCATGTACTCTAGCAGTTCCTGGAGTTGGGGAGAAAAGAGGTAGGTGCTTGAGGCTGGGAAGATGCTCATCTTAATGGCCTATATGGCCTCTGCTGGCTCCAAGATGAACTCCTCCCTCATCAGGATTAGATGCCTTAGGTTACACTTCCTAACCCAGGACATTCCCTTCACCCTGCCATCCCTCCCGTCTTCTGGCGATCCTCCTCTGCCCTGCCAAATCATTTAATAAGAGGCGCCTGGGTCTCCTTTTTAGCCTCTGGGCCCTCTTAAAGATCCTAGTTTCTAAGCGAAGAGTTGACAAGAAAATACAGAATTTTGGGCTGGGGTTGTAGCTCAGTGGTAGAGCACTTGCCTAGCACGTGTGAGGCAATAGGTTCGATTCTCAGCACCACATGTAAATAAATAAATAAATAAAGGTCCGTTGGCTACTAAAAATAAAATATATTTTAAAAAAAAGAAAAGAAAATACAGAATTTTGCTGGGCGCAGTAGTGCATGCCTGTAATCCCAGCACTTTGGGAGGCTAAGACAGGAGAATCACAAGTTAAAAGACAGCCTCAGCAATGGCAAGGCACTAAGCAACTCAGTGAGACCCTGTCTCTAAATAAAACACAAAATAGGACTGGGAATGTGGCTCAGTAGTCGAGTACCCTGAGTTCAATCCCCAGTACCAAAAAAAAAAAAAAAAAAAAAAAAAAAGAAGAGAAAATACAGAATTTCAAGCCCCCAAGTCTTCAGATCTGGCACCCAGGAGACTGAGTTATGGTTCTCACCTGCTTCTCTACCTGCAACTGCTCTTTTTCCTTCTGGAGCACACGCAGGGCTGACCGTAGCTCTGTCAACTCCCGCTTACTCTCTGACAACTGCACCTGAGGATAAAGGGTCAGATGGAACCTGGAGCCTAGAACGTGAATCCATGAACTTGGGCTCTGGGACCTGGACCAACAGTCTAGAACCAGGTCTCCCCACACTTCTGCTCTGACACACACAATGTTCTTTCTCTATGAGACCCTTGTTTTGGCCAGAGAGTATCAGTCTGAGTACTGATCTGTGCTTCTTGAATGAGGACTTGGAAGATTGCCATAGTCTGGAATGCAGAGGCCTTGGTTATACCAGGCCTATAATTCTCCTAAGTCACTCTTAATAAGCCCAAATGTGTGCCAAGAGCAGACATTGCATATTCAAACCAAGGAGGGATGGGAGGTGTGCAAGTGAGGTGCCACCCAACAAAGCCATGCACCTGGCATGTCTGAGCCCACACCCAGGACAGTGAAGAAGCAAGAATTGCCTCAGGAGGACACACGATGGGGCTCATGGTGGTCAAGTGCCTCACCAGGCTGGAATCCTTTTCCCGGGCCAGTTCAGTCTTGAACACTTGGTTCTGGGTCCTCTCCTCCTGAACTGCCTTCTCCAGCCGAAGGATCTCTGCACTAAGCTTCAGGATCTTGTCCTTCTCTGCCTGGGAGATGGTCAAAAGGGAATGGGAGGTGAAGTTCGTGAAGGAAAAGGGATGCCACTGGCAACAGCATCATCTCTCTCCATGTCCCTTCTTTAGCTGAATGGAATGGTTGAGCAACTTCCCCTTCTTACCTTTCCTCATTTCCTATACTCCCTGAATACAGGATAGGACATGACAGCAAGGTGCCATGCTGACTGGGAATGGGCATTATGGCAGGGCCTGGTACCTACAATAGTAAATGTTTTTGTACCAAGGAATATAGCTAAGGAAGGTGCTATGGTGACTGGGATTGGGATACCCTGGTGTGGAGCTTGCCTAGAAAGCAGAGTGTACCTCCACCTCCCTCCTCATCCTTAGGTACTTCCTCATCCCTAGGTACTCTAAGATTCTCCCAGAGGGCCTGACTATATGTAGGAATCCCCAGAGAGGTGGGGGCAGTAGCCATGAGACTGCCAGGTTCCTCTGCCCTTCTACCTCCACACTCTGCAGCAACCCTGCCCGCTCCTTGCTCCACTGGCATTTTTCCTCCTTCAGGTGCAGACTGAGCTCAGTCAGCCTGCCGGTGACTTCGGCCACTTCCAGGCGGCTGCGGTGTAACTCCGCTATGGTGCGGTCCCTGGCTCCTGCTGCACTGGCCAACTCCTCCCCAAGAAGGGCAGCTTTCTGCTGGCTTGAGGCTGCAAGCTCCTGGGCTCCTCGAAGCTGCTCCTTCAGGGGTTCCAGCTCAGCCTCAGGAGAAAGGAGGAGATGGAGGTTAGAGTTCCCATGGAAACATTTATGAACCAGGTCCCCACTCCCCACTCCTGGCATTAGGGCTTAGGACTGTGCTATATCTCTTCCCCTTCTCTCTTGCCACCCAGACTTTTCTACAACTAGCTTTTTGAACTTAAACTGCTTCCTATTCCCTAGGGGTCTTCACTTACCACTCGCTGCTGGGCCTGGCCTAGGGTGTCCTTCATCTGGGCCACCTTATCTTTCAGTCTCTGGGCCTGAGCACTCTGCTCTTCTTGCCAGCCCTTGGCCTCCTGCAGCTCCACGTTTAAGCGATGGTTCTCCTGTTGTGCCATTTGGAGCTCGGCCTAATGGAAGTGGAAAGGGGTAAGAAAAAGGGGTCTAATTGTTGGGGTGGATGGGGAGAGGGTGACCTCTGTCATTGTGATGAGAAAAGAAGGTTCCATTTCTTAGATTTAATACAAACTCAAGTGCCCAGCTCTTGCTAGCTCTACTTGGTTCTCAACTCATAAGGACTTGAACTTGAACATCCGATCTCCAGCTCCCAAAGTATCCAGCATCACAACCTGGAGTCTTCAATGTGGGTGTCCCATGTCCCACTTCTGCTTTCCCACTTTACCTCGTGTGTGTGTGTGTGTGTGTGTGTGTGCGCGCGCGCGCACGCATGTGCATGCATGTGCGTGACTGGTGTCTGAACCCAGGGCCTCACTTATGCTAGGCAAGTGCTCTACCATGAGCTATATCCCCAACCATTTTTATTTTGAGATATGGTCTCACTAGGTTGCTGAGGCTGGCCTTGTTCCTCCTGCCTCAGCCTCCTGAGTCGTTGGGATCTCAGGTGTGTGCCACTGCACCCAGCCCTGCTTTTCCACTTAAATCTAAAGACCAGTCTGAATGTCTCACCAGCCCCTCAAACTCAGCATATTCTACCTCTCACCATAGTCTTTTCTACTCTTATTCTAAGTTACTAACTAGCTCGCAAGTCGCCCAGGCTGAATACCTTAGTGCTGTGCATGGTTCTGTTCTCTCTCTAGTTGCCCACAGAAAAGCCTATGGCTTCTCCATTCTCTTGTTTACCACTGAGATATTTGCCCAGCCATTTTTATTTTATTTTATTTTATTTTTTGGTACCAGGGATTGAACTCAGGGGCACACAACCACTGAGCCACATCCCCAGCCCTATTTTGTGTTTTTATGTAGAGACAGGGTCTCACTGAGTTGCTTAGCACCCTGCCGTTGCTGAGGCTGGCTTTGAACTCGCAATTCTCCTGTCTCAGCTTTCCTAAGTGCTGGGATTACAGGCTTGTGCCACCGCGCCCAGCCATTTTGTTTTAAACCTTTTTTTTTAGTTGTAGATGCACACAATGTCTTTATTTTATTGCTTTGTATGTGGTGCTGAGGATCAAACCCAGGGCCTCACACATGTGAGGCAAGCACTCTACCACTGAGCTACAATCCCAGCCCGTGCCCGACCATTTTTATTTTTAATTTTGAGGCTGTCTTGCTAAGTTGCTAAGGCTGGCCTCAAACTTGTGATCCTCTTGAGTCACTGGGAGTACAGGCATGTGCCACTGTGCCATATTCTTTTTTAAAAAATTATTTTACTCATTAACTACTTTTTGAATCCTGGGGAACTTTACTCTGAGCCACATCTCCAACCCTTTTTTTTTTTTTTTAATATTTTTTATTTTTTTAGTTGTAGGTGGACAGAATATCTTTATTTTATTTTTATGTGGTGCTGAGGATCGAACCCAGTGCCTCACGCGTGCAAGGCGAGCACGCTACCACTGTGCCACAATCTCAGCCCCTATCTCCAACCCTTTTAATTTTTTATTTTGAGTCAGGGTTTCACTAAGTTGCTCAGAGGCTTGCTAAATTGCTGAGGCTGGCCATGAACTTGTGATCCTCAACCTCCTGAATCACTGGGATTACAGGTATGTGCCATCATGCCTTGCTCTCTTTTTCTATCACTGTCACAACCACATTAGCTTAGGTTATAGTCATTTTTTGCTTGCATGACTGAATAACCTCATTACTAGTTTATTTTTCACAAGGCAACCAGATTAATCTTCTTTTTTTTTTTAAATTTTTTATTTTTTAGTTGTAGCTGGACAGAATGTCTTTATTTTATTTTTATGTGGTGCTGAGGATTGAACCCAGTGTCTCACGCATTCTAGGCGAGCACGCTACCACTGTGCCATAACCCCAGCCCCAGATTAATCTTCTTTAATTCTTTTTTTCTTTTTCTTTTTTTGGTACCAGGGATTGAACTCGGGGGTACTCAACTACTGAGCCACATCCTCAGCCCTATTTTGTGTTTTATTTAGAAACAGGGTCTCACTGAGGCTGGCTTTGAACTCGCGATTTTCCTGTCTCAGCCTCCCAAAGTGCTAGGATTACAGGCATGCATCACTGCGCTGGGCTAAGTATAATTCTTTAAGTACATGTCATCCCTGCTTGAAAACCACCAATGCTTCTCACTGCTTAAAAAAATTAAGTCTAAACTCAAGATCCTCTACAATATGACCTATGCCTTATCTCAAACTCTTCACTCACCTATTCATCTGTCCTGAGTATGTCTCCTGGTCTCTAAGCCTTTGCTCCTGTCTCTCTCTACTCTTAGAGTGGCCTCCCTCTCATCTCTGTCTACTCAAATTCTACCCATCCTTCACTGCTGAGCAAAAGAGTTTTCAAACGATCTTGTGAAGAAGTCCAAAATTCTGAGGAAGCAATTGAGGGGTTCTGCAAATATTTGATTTGAACTTGTCATTATTATTATTTTCAGTGCTGGGATGAAATGCAAGGCCTGATACATGGTATATGAGCATTGTATCCAAGTTAGACTGCAGCCCCAAACTGCTCTAACTTATTAAAATTTATGTTTAAAAACAGCACATAGACTCAATAGGTTGACAATGAAGATCATCAATCCATCAACATGTGTTTCTGGGTTAATTCATTTTTGTGCAAACCTCAGAATAAAATTTCTATTGTATTTTCTTTTTGTTTGTTTGTTTCTTTTTTTTTTTTTTGGTACCGGGGGTTGAACTCAGGGGCACTCGACCACTGAGCCACATCCCCAGCCCTATTTTGTGTTTTATGTAGAGACAGGGTCTCACTGAGTTGCTTAGTGCCTCACCGTTGCTGAGGCTGGCTTTGAACTCGCGATCCTCCTGTCTCAGCCTCCCTAAGTGCTGGGATTACAGGCGTGTGCCACCGCGTCCAGCTTCTATTGTATTTTCTATTGAACTTAAGAGTAAACTGAAACTGTAAGGTTAATAGTTTAAAAACTGCTGCCAGGGGCTGGTGTTATTGCTTAGTGGTGGAGTACTTGCCTAGTACATGTGAGGCACTGAGTTGGATCCTCAGCACCACATAAGAAACAAATAAATAAAACAAAGATATTAAAAAAAACTGTTACTACTTGCACCTACTTGTGTGGTGACTCTAGGTGTTCTCAATGTTGTACAACCAAAACAAAATACAGAAATACATTAGCTGCTAAGGTTGACGAAACAGTCATCTATAATCCCTAATTTCAAAGTTTGGTACCCATCACTTACTTAATTACTTTAATTACCTTATAAATTAATGTTTATGCTTAAGTTCATAAGAAATAAGTTTAAATAAATAAAATACTGCTTTTATTTTTTCAGTGAGGTTCTACATAAGATGTAGAACTTCATTGGGGATGGGGAAGGTGGGGTTCTGCAGATAATAATGTTTTGGAAGTATGAGGCTAGTTCATGACTTCCTTTTTTTTTAAAAGTTGACTTTTTTATCATAATTTTTTAATTTTTATCTATTAATTTGTATGTGGTGCTGAGGATCGAACCTAGTGCCTCACTCGCGGTAGGCAAGCGCTCTACTGCTGAGCCACAACCCAAGCCCCTCATGACTTCCTTTTAACAGCCTTTTCTAATGTTTGTAAGATATGCTCTCATCCACTTCTTTGGAGTCCCATAATACTATATTAGATTTCTCTTGTGACACTTCTTATATTCCACTTTCATTAATTTCAATTTGGTAATATGTTCTGGAATAGAGTGCACACAGGATCTTCTTCACATTTTTATCCCCATACTCAGAAGGGGCTCCATGAACACAGGGTGAACAGCTGAGAAAGCAAACCAGCTCTGAGCCTGTGCTTACCTCACTTTGCTCCTTGTCTGCTTGGACTTCCTTCAGCTGCCCCAGGAGCTTCTCTTGTTCCCGAGTCAGGGCCTTAACTGTGTCTCTAACCCTGTGAGTGGGGAGTGACATGTTAGATCATCTGGTTAGTGCTCCAGCTCCATTTGGCTCTAGATGGTCAAGTCTGCAAACCAAAGGACCCAGTTCTAAGTCCCAAGAACTCAAGATATCTGATTCTTGAGCAAAATCGAGAAATAAACCATTTTCTTTTCAAGTATCACTTTAAGGAATGTTCTGTTGACGGCTTCCTGTTTTCACTTAATCAAGAGACTAAAATCCAATCTTTTCTAGACCAAAAGCAGTCACTATTGATTATGAACTTTTGCTCTAGATCAGAAGTCGGTACACTTCTCTGGTAAAGGGCCTGATAGTAAACAGTTGTGGCTTTGCAGGCCATGTAGTCTCTGTGACAAGTACTCAACTCTGCCATCATTCTGTGAAAGCAGCCATCATATACAGTAAGCAAATAAGCATGGTATTTTAATAAAACTTTACTTATGAACAGTCGGATTTGAATTTCATGTAATTTTCATATCACAAAATATTCTTCTTTTAATCTATCCTTCAACCAATAAAACATGTAAAAACCCATTCTTACTTGTGGGCTGTACAAAAACAGGTGATAAGCTAGATTTGACATGTGGGTCACAGTTTGCTGACCCCTGGTCCAGATAGTCCCTGAGAACATAGACATCTAGTGTCTCCCAAAGGCAACACTAGTGTATCCTAAAGAAGCCTCTCATATCAAGTGACTTATTACTCTGGGCGTTGGGCAGAACACCTCTTTCCTTCAAAGAGTTTTTAAAAAATATCAAATCTACTAGTACTGAAATTAGGATATTTGATCAATGAAAGAACTGGAGTGTTGAACCTGGTGAAAATTTAAAGGACAAACATGGAAAATGGTCAATATTTATGCTACTTGGTAGAAATAAGAGTTTTCTGAGAGAAGAAATATTTATACTATGTGGCTCCAGAGATCTTACCCAGGACCCATTGGTAAGGTTTAGCAAGGTAGAGTTTGGTCCTATGCATAAGACCAAAGTGACAGCTGTCCAAAATTCAAAGAGGTTGTCTCTTCAGGGTGGACCTTCTCTTACATACTTTACATTACTCCCAATATTAATATTCTAAGATTTCTTCTTCTTTTCTCTCTCTTTTTTTTTCAGGGCCAAAGACTGAACTCAGGGCCTTGCATGTGCTAGGCAAATGATCTGCTACTGAGCTAAATCCCCAATCCCCTAAGATTTACACTTTTTTTCAAAGGAGACCCCAGACTCCTGGATCACTAGCTCTAGAATTTCTTACGTGAAAACGGAGTCTGATCCTATGTTTCCAGTGGTAAAATTTGAAATCCATCTTTTTTTTTTTTAATCTTGCATTGACTATTCTACCCATTATCTTCTTCCAAATCCTCCACTCCTAGCTCCTGCTTAGCTTTTGCTGCATAATAAATCTTAACTATAATTATTTCTGAAAATGATGAATACAGAATAGCATTTGGAAAGATGAAAGAGAGCTAGGTAGAAACATCTCCAGTAGTTGGAATATTCTGAGTGAGGTTGAAAAGAAACAGAGGAAGAAGGTGAGACAGAGATTTGCCTGCCTGCAACAGGAGGCTAGAGGGTGGGGGTCCCAGGAAATAAAGGGCAGAGAAGTCCCCTAACCTGTCCAACTCCACCTCCTTTGTCAGCACTTTCTCACTGATGGTCTGGATGTCATCCTCCAGCTCTAGGATGCGTGCCACATGGTCTCCCTGTTGGCGGCTCAGGATGTCCCTCTCTTCTGTAAGCTCCCCATGGGACCGGGAAAGCCCCTGGAATTAAGGTTCCCACAGAAGAAGAGGGAGGTTGAGACTCATCTCTCAAAGAAAAAGGACAAAGAAAAAAAAAAGAAGAAAAAAAAAAAAAAGAAAAAGGACAAAGGATTAGGAGGAACATGCAAGTGTTAAACCACTTCTACCTCCATCCCATCGCCTTCCCTGAAAAAGAGACTCTACAGGACATTCTCTTACCTGGGAATACAGCTGCCTCCACCTTACATTCCCATGGTCAAAGAACCAATCTTATTACAAATTTGGGACATCTCTCTTGTATTCAGTTTAAACCCACTTGTTACCCCTTAAGCCTATTTTCTTGATGCCAGAACCATTTTAAAAGCCCACCAACATCTCCTTCCCTCTCGTCACTGCGTTCCAGACGATGGGTGAGCAGCCAGGCCCAGCTCTTGACCAGGACCAACTCCCACCTTGTACTGCTCTGTCAGCTCTGCGTGCTCCTGCCTGGCAGTCGCCAAAGCCATGTCAAGCTCCTGCACTCTGCTCCTCAGCTCCGCCACCTGCCCCTCCAGCTGCAACTTCAGCTGCATCAAATCATTCCGTTCTTGCTGGCTCTCATCCAGCTGGTTCTACAGGGGGCAGAATGAGAACAGGGTGTGTCTGTGAAGCACCCATTGTAAGGCCCCATCACTTCCCAGATGCACTTCAGGGTTGGGAAGCCATGTCAATGCGAACCACGAAGGGGTGAGCAAGGGAGGCTACAGAGTCCCTGCCCACCACCCACTCAGACACACCAGTCACAGCATTCTTCTGCCATCCCTTTTACTTTCCCACCCAGTAGCCAAAGGAACCCTTGTCTGGCCTGAGGCACAGACAAGAGAGGGGAGGTCCCTTAAGTTTACCCAATGTGTTCTAGAGTTAGACACAGTTGGGTCAAATCTTCAATACCATTTTTTTAAAGATATTTTTTCAGTTGTTAATGAACTTTTATTTTTATTTATTTAAATGTGGTGCTAAGAATTGAACCCAGTGCCTCCCACGTGCCAGGCAAGTGCTCTACCACTGAGCTAAAACTCCAGCCCCTCTCCAAATACAATTTTTACTAGCTGTGTGACTCCAGTTATTGAACTCCTCTGAGCCTCTGAGTCCTCATCTGTGAAGTGAACCCTTAATCTGGGTTGTTGTGAGGCTTAGAGTAATGACTGTGAAAACAGAACACCAAGGAGAGCTCACACACATCTGACCTAGGTGAGGTGTCACCATCTTCCTACTTTGGTTTGATTCCTTTTATTTATTAGACTTGGGATTCTAGAGGGCAGGAGCTTGTCTAAATCACAGAAAGCTACCCACCCTCACCTTCTGAGCCTCCTCGGCCCTTTCCCCTTATCTGGGGAACAAATGTGCTCTCCACCTTGCTCTGGCCCTTGCCTTCCTTCAGGAACACTTTCTGGATAATATCTGCCTCTGCCCCCTAATTCTTCTCTCTTTGTCCCACTGGGAATATGATACAAGCTACCTATATGTTTAAATTTTCCAGCAGTCACTTAAAAAAGTAAGTAAATGTAAATTAATTTTTACAATGTTATATAATCCAGTCTAAAATATTATCATTTCGACACGTAATCAGTATAAAAATTGTTGGGATATTTCACATTCCTTTTCTTTAAATACTAAAAAGTAGATCGTATCTCAACTTGGAGTAATCACATTTGAAATACCAAGAACCACATATGGTCAGCACCTCTGGTACTGGATGGGAGAGGTCTGGACACTCTGCTCTGGCTGCTCACCTGCCCAGGAAGCAGGCCTTATCCTTCCTGCCTCTCAATGGTCCCCAGAGTAGCTCCCTGTACCCTTTGGATTTTCCTCTAGGGCCTAGGGCAGTACATAGTGCTCAGAGAGGGAAGTCTCAAAAGAATTCTTATGAAATCCTAAGTTACATGGCCTGTGAGTGGCTTGCTTTCCTGCTTCACACACCCATGTCTGTCAAGGTTGAGAATGTCCACTGGGCTGCAGACATCCACAGCAAGGTTGAAACTTTTCTTTTTTTAAAATATTTTTTTAGTTGTACATGGACACGATACTTTTATTTTTATGTGGTGCTGAGGATTGAACCCAGTGCCTCACACATGCAAAACGAGCATGCTACCACAGAGCCACAACCCCAGCCTGGTTGAAACTTTCTTGACAGTAGACTCTAAAATTCTCAGTGAGATCTTCAGTTGAGGCCATAAATGAGGGGAGAGGGAAGTGAGAGGGGCCCCTTGTAATGCTCTCCTCCCCTCCCTTGCCCACAAGCAAGCTCTTTTCTCACTTGAAGCACAGTGGCCTTGGGGACAACCAGCAGGATGTCAGAGCCTCCATCAGCCTCCTCCAGGGTCACCAGCTCATCCATGGGCCTTGGCTCTCGGAACTGGAAGGGGGGGCTCTGCCCACACACCCGGCCCTGGCGGTTCACATACCGGAACTGGTAGAGTTGTGCTCCAGGTTTGGGCAGGTAGCTGGCTGTGGGAAAAAGAGTCGACCCAGAACCCCAGTATGATCCAGGATCTCAAGTGCTCTGCAGGTCTTTTCCTCACTTAATGTACCACATTTTCCATTGCTCTTGGCTCCAGCCCCTTGTTCCCTAGCCCAGATACCGTCTCTTTCCTCTCTTCTCCCACAGGTTATTTCTGTTCCTTGATACACTCTCCTTCCTCTTTCCCAAGCTCACTGCTCCCTGTAATCATCATCATAATGCTAGCTGCCACTTATTGAGTCCTCACCTTGTACCAAACACCGCACTAACAGTTTTTCCTGTATCATTTTAAATCTTCATATTGTGCCCATAACGCAGGCATTCCCTTTTATTGTTAATATAACAAATACAAAGAGGTAAGTAATTTGTCCAAGGCCAAACAGCTTGTAAGTATCAGAGCTGAGATTTGAACGTAGGACTTCCAGAATCTTACGACCACTCTCCCCTCGATACATTATGCTACCTCACTTTCTTCCCTGGTTCCTGCTAGTTCCATAAGAGAAGTTCCTTCTTTGGGTAGGTGGTGGTATCAGATGCCCTCTAAAGATCGTTCTGAGCTGGGCATGGTGGCGCACGCCTGTAATCCCAGCACTTAGGGAGGCTGAGACAGGAGAATCACGGGTTCAAAGCCAGCCTCAGCAACGGCCAGGTGCTAAGCAACTCAGTGAGACCCTGTCTCTACATAAAACACAAAATAGGGCTGGGGATGTGGCTTAGTCATTGAGTGCCCCTGAGTTCAATCCCCAGTACCAAAAAAAAAAAAAAAAAAAGGGACTAAAGATCGTTCTGTCTCTTAAGTCCCTGGTTCTATTCTGAGAGCTCTGTTCCATATATTCTCATTAGAGTATTTCTTTCCTTTTTGAGATGGGGGTCTTACTACGTTGCCTGGGCTGGCCTTGAACTTGGGTTCAAGTGGTCCCCCTGTCTTAAAGACTCTCGAGTAGCTGGGATTGCAGGCATGTGCCATTGCATATGGCTCGTATTTTTATTATAGTTATTTGCATTCACTTTTCCTTGCCTTCTGTGTCTTTTACATTTCTGAGCCCAACACCTTTATCCCAACCTCTATGTCCTTGGCTTCTCCCAGTTTTCTATCTTCCCTTATACCTTGGAACTGAACACTGGCGTGGATAGGAGAACCATCCGTGGTACTTTCAGGCACTGAAGACCACACAAACGTGTGGTAATCCCGAACACAGGCAGCCTCCACCTGTGAAAACCCAAGGTGGGAGAGGGGTGTGGCAATGGAACTACCATGCAAGGATGGTGGAGGGGCTGAGGCATCAAACAGGGTATAGGGTGGTGTTACAGTGGCAAAGATAATAAAAGATAGGGAAAGTTTGGGGGGACACTACTGTGTAAGGAGAGCAAGGCTAAGATGAACAGAAGCTGAGTTTTGCTTATATGACCTCTGTCATTGGTGACATCTTTCTCTCTTCTTCCCTGTCAACACAGGGAATCCAAGAATCTAGTCATTCCCCTTATTGTAATCAACCCATGTCCCATAAACCTGAGACAAGAGGGGTTTCAGAGTTACCTTGAAAATACCAATCCAGTCACTGGCACTGGGCATGGTGCCTGGTGGGAGAGTATAGTGACATTCCACCTTGGTGTTGGGGATGTAGGTCCGGGCAACATTCAGAAAGTTGACTCCTCCCCGGGATATTGCCCGGCTTAGTGATGATTCTTCCATCCTGCCCTCAAGATATCTGCTCTCCTATGAAAGAAAGGGTTGAAAAAATCTCTCCACTCTACCCCCATCACCCCACCCAGCTCCATCCACACCCAGTCACAACCCCCAGTCCCTATACCTGGAGATAAGGGTACACCTGGTTTCCATCCCCTGAGGGTTATGGGATCTTTTAAAGGTATCACTCTTAATCTCTAGGACACAGGTCTGGGCTTCCAAGTCAATCCCCACACTGGCTCATGCTGTATCCTCTATGCTCATAGGTACTTCCTAGAATTCAGATGTCTATAATTTTTACTCCCTTTTCACTGCCTCATTGACCAAGTCTCAGTATCACAGGCTTTGTTCCCCATCGGTCCCTTCTTTTTCACTCTTAACCTCTTTTAGTGTTCCAGATTATCCAGTCTTCATTTCCCTGTCCCACCCCTCACATTTCTTGCTCTTGAATTCAAAATCCAACTGAGATGTGGGACCCTCTCATTCTGGTCTCCTCACTTACTCCTGAGCTTGTTGACCCAACTGTACCCAGGAGTGAATTATGACACCTGAAAGCAACGACTAATCTCTGAAAGAAAGGGTTGAGTCTTTAGACCTGGCATGCAGCTTGGGTTTTTAAGAAACCAACAGCCTAGGCCTGGCCCCTGAGCTCTCAGTCCTTTCCCTTCCCTGAGATATCTACCCCAGTGAATTCTAGGAGATAAAAGCTGCTTCTTTCATCCAAGAAACACTGGCAAGGGGAGGATATAAGGAAAGACAGGTTCTGTCCCTTAACTTCATTATTCCAGGAAGTCAAGAATTCTGGAGGCGGCAGCTTCAAGGGTGGAGTGAAACACTCAGCAGGAACATGGTGGTGTGGGGAGATGGAATGTGGGGGCCTGGAGCCAGGAAAGCCTCACCCCTGGGCAGGGGACAGACTAGAGTGGGAAGCAAGGGGCCTTGAGAAGGGGATATGTATATTTAGTGTTAAGAAAAACAAGAGCTAGTTCAAAAAGAACCTATCATTCTTCTTTCCAGATCTTGCCTGCAACAGACTAGAAGCCTACTGGTCTGACTGGATGTTAACCTAGTTATAATATTTCCTTCTCTACTTTCTCTCTGTTCCTCTTAGATGCAATGCTAAGTGCCTCAACCTGTCATCTGTCTATGTTGGTAGTTGAAGACATGCTATGGGATGGGATTTGGAAGAAGGGATTTTCCAAGTTAGCTGGGGAGAGTTAACTGGAAAATATGGGTGTGGGGTGAGGAAAGATAACAAAAATAACAATCCAGGGAACTCCTCAACCAAGGGCTGTGAGCCAGCTCTCTTCTCATCTCGCCTGTCCAGCCCACTAATCTGCCTCGGGTCAGTTGCAGCTAATATGTTCAATTAGCCATCACTACTAGTCATGTGCATCCCCAAACACCACAAACCCACATTAGACTAAAAACAGAAACTCAGTGGAGAAGGAAAGGTGGGCCAGCAATACAAAAGGTCTATATTCTCCCTTTAAAATAGAGACTGAAAACAGTTTCTTTGGATTTTCCAAAAAATCCCTGGTTAAAACTAATCCATATTTTCTCCAAATACAGTACTTCTGGGGGGGGCGGGTGAATTGTTCCCAAAGATCTACGCCTGAGGAACTCCTAAATACTCTCCACAAAGAAGACCCATAACAGCTGCAACATTCTCCTTGTCTGAAAGTTCTGGGCACCTAAAGTATATGTGGCTAGATTCAGATATTCACATGGGTATGGGTGTGTGTGTATGTGCGCGCGCTATCCCTCCACTCTCTAGGGCTCTAGAGTTCCTTGACGTTTTACAACTTGGAAGTTTCCCCCCTTGGAGATTCTGCGTAGTGAAGGCCTTTGGATTGGGGTGAAAATGGGGTTTGTGAGGGTCAAACCTTGTTTGGAAGAGAATAAGTAAAAATTTCGGCCCCCTCAAACTCCCCGTAAGTGTATCAAGCTTTATTAAGAAGGCCTGAGAAGAGACTGAGGGGAATGAGGGGGCACCCCTTGCTTAGGGGCCCCTTGAAACCAAGAACAACCAAAACGTGGGGGTGGCTTCTCCAGTACGTAAAGTATTAAAATTCAAAAACGCTCCCACATCCCCCTCTACAGTTCCTTCGGATTATCCTTTCACAGACTGGAAAGTGGGGTGACGCCCCCTCACAGTAAGACCACCCCCCGAATTAGGCCAAGTTTCTTACCCCACAGACGATCAGCTGTTCCCTCACCTTTCACCAACAACAAAAACAGCACTCCGACTCCAGGAGGGGCGGGGGGAGAGGGGACGCGAGGACTTCTGGGTTATGTGGTTCTTCCGCAGCTGGTCGCAACTAAGCTTGCTGCTTCCAGAACTACACATCCCAGGATGCCGCGCTCAAGTGGGCGGATCCGAGGGCGGTGGCGCGGCGGCCTCCGCGTGGCCTCCTGGGAGGCGTAGTCCTCATTTCCGCGACGGCCCAAGCGGGTATGGCCGCCACGGGACTTCACGGCCCATGATTCCTCAGGACGGGCAGTCTGCACTAGTGGTGGCTTCTGGATCCTGGCGCGCTTGGGAGGGTGGTATTGGGGGAAGATTTTACGGCTCTAAAAAATCTCTGCCTGTTTCTGTACTGTGGGCAGAACGCTCTCCCGATGCCTTCCTTGTTCAGTAGTCAGAACCACCTGTGAGATGGGTCTAGCGTTATGCACACTTTACAGAGCAAGAAAAGAAAGCTTGCGACGGTTAGGAACTGGTCTGAAGTGTCAAAGCTATGAAATGGTAGAACTTCCCTAGGATTGTCCTGGGCCTTATCCTGTGTTGTTATACACACGGCTACTCACCATTCAGAGCATGAAAACTCAAAATTGTGTCAATAGTTTCTCCCTTGCGCCAACCTGAGGGACACATCTTGTAAAAACTATATGTTCTACACTGTTGACCATGTTCATGCAACTTGAGGGTTGCTGTGCCAAGGGGCCTGACAGCACTCACACACCTGGACTGGGCTCCCCTAGAGTGGCCTCTGGATCTAGGAAGAGGATGTATTGCCTGAGGTGGTGGTGGGAGTTGTGGAAAGAGAAACATGACGTGGAATAGGGAGCCTGGGATAATTCAGGACCTGTCACAACTCACAAACAAGCCACTTACAGGGACCTGTTTGCCCAAGCCTTTTAACTGGCTTAAATTAATCAGGATAACAATACAGGTCATTGCTCTGGTTTTTTTTTTTTTTTTTTTTTTTTTTTTTTTCTGTAGAAGAGGTGAAAGATTTACACTCTGCTCACACCTCAAGTTGCATAAAAGACTTGGGCCCGTCCGCTTCCTACAAGCCTTTATTCAGAGGCATTCAGAATTCTCTCTCTCCCTGTCTCTATGTTAAGTCTAAGGATTGATTTTTCTCTTCTTGGCTGCCTGCTTTAATTCTCTGCTGCACTAACTTATGGGACTTCTGCCTTTCCCAAGGTTTTTTTTTTTTTGGTAGTGTTTTTTTTCTTTTATGACTGAATAGGGTGTCTGGTGCTTGCCCTTTGGGGCCTTTCATCTGAAGATCTCAGCCAGGCACGGTGGCACACACCTGTAATCCCAGCACTTTGGGATTACAGTGAGACCCTGTAACTCAGTGAGACCCTGTCTCTACATAAAACACAAAATAGGGCTGGGAATGTGGCTCAGTAGTCGAGTTCCCCTGAGTTCAATCCCCAGTACCAAAAAAACCCCAAACATTTGAAGATCTCCATGCACTTAATAGGTTACTGGGCTGTACAAGCATTAAGGTGATATGCCCGTGTCATTAGTCAGAATTTATGAGTTGGGGAAGAAGCTGCTGGATGAGGAGATGGCTTGAAGTCCTGGGGGTGGCCTCAAAGTGAAGCCTGCTCAAGGACCCAAGTCTCAAGTGGATTCATAGTTTTAATTTTCCACTCAGAGTAAAGGCTTGTAAAAAACAAACAATAATGACAAAAAAACCCCTTAATCTCAGAGCTAAAAATGATAGCAACCTATTTATTAGATGCCTGCAATGTGTTTAATCAGTCTCATATTTATAGTAGGCCCTATGGTTATCCTCCTTTTACATATGATGAGGTTGAGTTACAATTAAGTGGTTTGCCTAGGGTGGTAGAATCAGGACTCAAGCATAAGTAGTCAGTGTACTGTGTTCACATCCAAGAAATTCTGGTATGTGTTATTATTTATTGATTGATTTGTGGTGCTGGGATTGAATCCAGGGCCTCTCATGTGCTTGGCAAGCTCTACTACTGAGCTACTTCCCCAGCCCTTTTACTTTTGTCTTGGTACAGGGTCTCCCAAAGTTGCTGAGGCTGACTTTGAACTTGTGATCCTGCTGCCTCACCCTCCTGAGTAGCTGGGATTACAGGCACATGCCACCACATCTGGTTGGTATGTGTTGTTAATTCCCATTGCTCTAAGAATAGTGCTGTTAATCAGGTAACAAGTATTCACTGACTATTTATGTACTCAGTGCAAGGCACAAGGTAATGTGAAACAGATTTATCTAACAAATATGTGTCAGGTACTTTGCTGGGTAGTTAATAAATTTTATTGAAAGAATAAATATAATATATAGATATTTGAAGGACAGATTGGATTTGAATAGTTTGGGAAGATAGGGACCGGGAAAGGCAAGCTTATTTTAAGCTGAAGCAAAGATTCAGGAATGGGAATGGATAGTGTTTACTGGAGTGTAGAAAGGTGCATAAATTACCATATTAATTTCAACTCTTTTTAAAAAATTTCTTATAGTTGTAGATGGACACAATGTCTTCACTTGATTTCTTTTTATGTGGTGCTGAGGATTGAACCCAGGGCCTCATGCATGCGAGGCAAGCACTCTACCACTGAGCTACAATCCCAGCCCCTAATTTCAATTCTTTAAAAAACTCCTATTATTATTAATGGCTGCTTGAGATGTTGTATTGAGGAAAACTCTAAAGAAAGAGTGCTGGGGCTGGGGTTCTGGCTCTGTGGTAGAGCGCTTGCCTAGTGAGTTTGATCCTCAGCAACACATAAAAATTAATAAATAAAATAAAGGTATTGTGTCCAACCATAACCAAAAAGAAAAAAAAAAGAGTGCTGGGATTAACTAGTAATGTCTGCCATGTACTCTACATGGAAGATGTCAGTTGTAGTAGATGGATATTTTCAGAATTATGTCCTCTCTCCTCTGCCCGTTGCTGTGTGACTTACAGTATCTCTTGTGAAGGAGTAATACACCTCATTTCGTTGACTTTGGGCTTGGTCATGTTTCATGTCTTGGCAGATGGAATGGAGCAGATGTGACTCGTATTGTTGTCAAGCACCTGAGTTTCCTCTTTTCTCTGCCATAAGAATGGGCATATTGCACGTGAAGTTTTCTATTTCTGCCTAGGTCCTGGGATGAGACCTATGGATCAGAGCTGCAGCCTACCCACAGCCTATATATACCTAAATCAGAGATAAACTTTCGTTGTAAGTCATTGAGATTTTGGAGTTGGATTTTATTGCAGCAAAGCTGACTAATAGTTATGGATGGATAGTGGCAGATAAAGTTTGAAAGGTAGGTTTAAACCAGGGTTGTAGAGAATCTTGAATGCCAAGTGAGGTGGAGCCTGCTATGGTGTTTTTCAGAACCATTTCTTTCTTTTTCTTTAACACAGAGCTGCACCACATTTTCTAGTTTCTCCTTTAATTGACACGTTCCACTTCTCGGGTTTGGCCTATGGAACTTCTCAAGGGAAATCCTTCATGTTCTTTCCTTGTGAGATTGATGCATACAATCTTAAGTGCAGTGACCTTGAAAGCTACATGTTAAAGATATTAGAGCTGCCAAGCTGGGGGCAGTGGTGCACAACTGTTAACCCAGCTACTCAGGAGGTCTAGATAGGAGGATTGTAAGTTCGAGGCTAGACTGGGCAGCTTAGCAAGACTGTTCCAAAATAAAACTAAAAGGGCTGGGGCTGAAGCTCGGGGGTAGAGCACTTGCCTAGAATGTGCCAGGGAAGGGCCCTAGTGGAGCTCCTGGGTAAAAGAAACATGATTTTCACCAGACAGAGAACTGCCAACTACTTAGGGTCACTATTTTGTACTTCACTTGACCAAGGAAACGTATGCATTTCTAAATTTGGGGCTTTTTTTTTTTTTTTTTTTAGGTACTGGGGATTGAACTCAGGGGTACTTGACCACGGAGCCACATCCCCAGCCCTATTTTGTGTTTTTATGTAGAGACAGGGTCTCACTGAGTTGCTTAGCGCCTCGCCGTTGCTGAGGCTGGCTTTGAGCTCACAATTCTCCTGTCTCAGCCTCCCAAAGTGCTGGGATTACAGGTGTGCACCACTGTGCCCAGCTTGGGGCTTATTTTTATAGCAGGTGGTATTTTCTTTTTAAACTTTTTTTTAGTTGTAGATGGACACAATGTCTTTATTTTATTGCTTTGTATGTGGTGCTGAGGATCGAACCCAGGGCCTCACGCATGCAAGGCAAGCGCTCTACTGCTGAGCTATAATCCCAGCCCCAGGTGGTATTTTCTTAATTTATCAAGTTCAAAGGTTTGAACTTGGGGCTGGGGTTGTGGCTTAGTGGTAGAGTGCTTGCCTAGCATTTGTGAGGCACTGGGATTGATCCTCAGCACCACATGAAAATAAAGTATACAATTCACATTTTCAAAAAAAAGGTTTGAACTTGATTCTCATCAGAATGGGAAGTTAGTCACTAATGATTTTTTTTTTTTTTAGTTGTAGATGGACGCAATATCTTTATTTATTTTTATGTGGTGCTGAGGATCGAACCCAGTGACTCACGCATGCAAGGCAAGCGCTCTACCACTGAGCCACCACCCCAGGCCCCAGTCACTAATGATTTTTGAGAAGAATAATAATCCTGTGAAAGATGTAAGTTATAGGGATCAAAGATACTTTTGAGTGAGGTTGAAAGATTTGGGGACTGTTGGTATTTTTTAGAGTTCAGGCTAAGGCCTGAGGAAAACTGGGATGATTTTATTTATTTTTTCAGTACTAGGGATTGAATTCAGGGACACTTTACCACTGAGCTGCCTCTTTTGTAAAAAATTTTCATTTGAGACAGAATTTCACCAAGTTGTCCAGGCTGGCCTCGATCTTACGATCCTTCTGCCTGGAATAATATTTGAAGGGCTCTCAGGGGTTGTAGAAGGATCTGCTGAAGAATGAGTACTATTTCCTGGAAAAAAATTTTTTTTGAGGTGCTGGGGACCAAAGCTGGGATCTCTCACATGCTAAGCAAGTGCCACAGACAGCAGCCCCAATGATATAGGGACTTCACACTAGACCTACCTCTTCAGGTTTCCATACTACCTCTCAACATTGCTACCCTGGGGACCACACTTCCAAGATGTGATCCTTTGGGGGACAAATCACATCCAAGCCATAGCAATCACTTTAGTCTTTTCTTTATTACTTGGGAGCAACATGTGACTCTCTGATAGTTCATCCACCCATTCATTCATTCATCTTTATTAAATAAATTTTAAATAAGCATTATGGGTTAACTTTTGGAATAATTGCCAGTAACATTTGTAACTTTCTACATTCTTAAACATATTTAATATTTATAACCAATACTATGAAGTGAATCATATTATTCTTATTATACAATTTTTATTAATGAAGAAACTAAAGCTCAGAAATATTAAATAACTTGACTGTAGCCATATAGCTAGTATAAGATTCAAATCAAGAATTTCTGACTCTCAAGTGATTTTCTATATCTCCTACATCCATCACAGTCCAAATTCAACAGTGCCTCAAGCCTGTTTTTTTTTTTTTTTTTTTGTCATTTTGGCCTCAGCAACTCGATTTGTGTATTGGGGCAGATGCAGCTACTGTAACGAACAATCCTGAGATCACAACGTCTTCACACCATGATGAGTTCAGTTGCACATAAGCCTGTGTGGATATTTGTGATTAGTGGACTCAAGAATCCAGATCTGTTAGCACTGTGGACCTGCCATCTTAATGATGTGACTTCGGGTTGCCTGGGTGTCTTCCCACCAGCATACAAGTAAGAGTTGGCCTGCGGACCCCTTCACAGCCACTCTCCTGCATCTTGAAAGTAACACGTTACTTCTACTTAGAGTCTATTGGTAAGAAATAGCTCTGTGGTCTCTCATTCCAAAGGGGCTGGAGGTAGAATCCAGCCATGTGCCCCTCTCACTCTCTATCCAGTGGATTTTGCCAACATTCTACAATTAGAGTTGTCTTGAGAAAAAAGTTGCCTCTGGAGAGAAGGCTTTTTCAATTATTCTAATCTGGTCACATATTCGAACCTCTATCTGTCCCTTATGCCTTCCACTGGAATTTGCAGAGCACCAACTCTGTGAACCATACGTGGGCAGAGATTCCCTGCTGAAGAACAGACTGGAGCCTAGCCAACCCCAATATGGGTGAGGCATTGGGTCCCAAGGTGATTGGTTACAGGATTGATCTTTTCCCTTCGGGATAGTGTTACCCATATATTATAGTTTTTCTTTATTTTCATATTTGATCAATGAAAAGTAATTTTTTTTTACCCTGTCTTGTGGGCACAATGTAAGTGGCTGGTTTCCTGTATCAGGCAGTTTCTGGCAGTTTCAAAATACTGCTGTCAGGAGACTGTGTGGCTGGGCATGTGCCCTCTGCTTCTCTGGCCTCCTGAGTGCTTGGCCATGGAGGGGGTTGACCTTGGAGCCGGGAATGTAGTAAGAGGCAGCTCAGTCACCTTGACAAGAAAGGACTCATCTGCTGGAGAGAATGGAGCAGAGCGCACTGACTCAGGCGGAATTTAGGAGGTAGCACAGGCAGGGTGTGGAGTCCAAGGAAAGAGAAGCAGAACATTTTAATTTTTTTTAAAGACTTTATATATATATATTTAGTTGTAGATGGATACAGTATCTTTATTTTATTGCTTTGTATGTGGTGCTGAGGATCGAACCCAGGGCCTCACATGCGAGGCAAGGGCTCCACCGCTGAGCTACAATCCCAGCCCAGAACATTTTGATTTTTGAAGTGCAAGTCATTTTGATGCCTGTAGACATGTGACTAAAAAAAAAAAAAAAGTAACTTTAGCTTTTTAAAAATTTGTCACTTAAATTGCTTAATACATGTGACAGGCTCCTTTGTCCCATTCTGACAAACCTAGAGAGAAGGAAAAATCATGGCTAATCCCAGTTTCCTGGCTTGGGCATCTGAATGGATGGTAGTCCTTCTTGAGTGGGGGACCTGGGAAGAAAGAGCAGTTTGGGGATGTGCCTGGGAGGGCTTGAGATAATGGAAGCGGAACTTCTACTTCTGCACAGAGGGCTTAAAGAACTTCTAAGTCTTCAGTAAGTCATTCCTTGGACCGTGGACTTCAAACTTCCTGGCTGTCTTTCTGTCATTCCAAATTTGCTCTCAGAGGAGAAGATGAAGAATGATTTAGAGCTTTCTGGACCAGGCGAAGCTACCGGGGCCATCATGGGAGTTAACATTTGCCACAATAAGGACTGAAAGGTTCTGCACAAGGAGCCCAAGAGCCAGGACATCTACCTAAGGCTGTTGGTCAAGTTGTACAGGTTTCTGGCTAGATGAACCAATTCCACTTTCAACTAAGTTGTACTGAAGAGGTTGTTCATGAGTCACACCAATAGGCCACCTTCTCCCTCTCCAGGATGATCTGGAATATGAAGCTTCCTGGTGGAGAAACAAAATGGCTGTGGTTGTGGGGACCGTAACAGATGATGTGTGTGTTCAGGAGATGCCTGAACTGAAGGCGCGTTGCGTGTGAGCAGCCCAGCCCGCAGCTGCATCCTCAAGGCTGGGGGCAAGATCCTTACCTTTGACCAACTGGCCCTGGACTCCCCCCAAGGGCCGTGGCACAGTCCTGTTCTCTGGTCCTCACAAGGGCCGAGAGGCATATTGGCATTTTGGCAAGGCTCCCGCAAGGGACCCCAGCAGCCACACTAAACCCTATGTCCATTCCAAGGGCCAGAAAGTCGAGCATGCCAGAGGCCTGTGGGCCAGCTGTGGCTACACAAACTAAACCCGGATCTTACTATTAATAAAGAGATTTTGAATTCTGAAAAATATGAAACAGAACAAAACAAAAAGGATGATTTAGAAACCGAGGTGCTGGGGAGAAACAGAGGAACCAATCATAAAGATTCTGCGTGTGTGTGTGTGTGTGTGTGTGTTGTGCACGCATGTGCATGTTAGTGCCCAGAGGAGCAGGGTTGGAATCGCAGACCATAGGTGTTCATCTGCATTGTACATAAAATATTTGCTCATTGTGTGTGTGTGTGTGTGTGTGTGTTGCTGAGGATTGAACCCAGGGCCTTGTGCATACAAAGCAAACTACCAACTGAGCTGTATCCCCACTCAGATCAAACATTTGCATGTTGATTAGATCATGTAGAAATCCGTCAAAATCCATGGAGAACCCCCCTCCCCGGGTCTTAGCCCCTATCCCAGTAGAGGAATCATCTTTACCTTATTTTCGGGTTGCACCCCCACAACCAGGTTGAAATGGTTATCATTGAAATGAAAATAACTGGTTGGCTTCCCTCTTGGTTCATGATGACTTCCTTTTGTGCCTGGGTCAGTGTTGTGGAGAGGGAATGGCTGAGGAGGCGCCACAGGTTGAATTGTGTGGTTTCAGAGGATGTCCTTGTCTGTGTCTATCTGGTCCCTCTTTCTGTCTCTTTACATCCACAGATTGTGTGGCATTTTGGAGGGTGGAGTGCCTGGGCACCCAGCCCACCACTTCCCACCCCAATCTGGCCCTGGGCACAAGCCACATGGTGCTGGCCATCAGCCTGGCCTTTTGCCCGTCTATTACAGCCTCAGCTGCCAGGCTGGCACCGGTACCAAAAGAAACTGCTCCTGCCCTCCCCCAGTGCTGCTCCTGGCTGAAGTGGCATAAGCTGTAGTCCACGAAAGATGACCAGGTGCTCAGTGCGTCTGTGGGCAGGGGCAGGGGCAGGGGGAGACATGAGTGGTTACTCTGGTGTGAAGACTCCCCACTAGGCCGCAGGTGATGTCTCCTCTTCTTCCTGTGTGTGTGAGCAAAGCATGGGAGTGGCTACATTTCAGCTTGCAGGCATGTCCCAGGGTGGGTGCAGGCAAGGACTCCCACACTGTGACACGGGCCTTGGCTTTGCACAGTAGCACGGAGGTGCACCTGCAGTGATTATTGCCTTTCAGGACGCACAAGTCTGCGGGTGTGAGTGACACCCAAGAGCCTGCTGTTAGGGTGCAGGAGAGGAGGCTTGGGCCGAGGCACTGGGCCTTTCAGTTCCCTGGCCTGGACCCACTGCATCTGCTGTAAGGGGCATGGTCCCCCCTGGCTGTGGAAGCCATGAGCCCTCATCCTGGATGGCAGTGGCCTGGCTCTGGGTGTGGACTGGATCTCAGCCTAGGCAGTGAGGGATGGGGGTGGACGCCCAGTCCGTGAGGATGGTATGTCTGTGGGGAGTGCTGGTCATGCCTGTCTTTATACCCATGTGAATTGTATGTTCAAATATGTGAATCCCCTGAAGAGACATTGGGTGGTGAGGGGGCGGGAAGCCTGAAAAAGATGGAGAATTTATGAGCTGCTTTTGTCAGGAGACAGTCGTAATGAAGAAAATTCAATTTTCTGCAGCTCGGAGAGTCAATATGTTAAATCTCGGAGAAGCTGTGGAGTGACAGCAGAATGGCAAAGTCAATGGGACGTGCGTGGGAGGGAAGCCGTCTATCTGTGTCTGCAGTGGGACCGCCTCCTCTCTGTACCCTTGAACTGAAGCTGGGGGACAGGATGGTACCAGAGACTTGAGTTCTTGGAACTGTCCCTCTCTTGTCTTTCTCCTCCACATCAGTGGACATCTTTTCTTGCTTGCTGCTTGTAGAGAGAAAGGCTGCCCTTTCTCAAGCTCCGTTTTACCTCAGTACTGTTTTACCAGGAAGTCCTTCTTGTAGTCTAACCAGCACTCCCTCTTGCTGCAGTTACTAATTTTATAGTGACTGTTTATACCACAAAGTGTAGGGATTAGTAGGGAAATTCTTTTTTTCTTTCTAACTCTTCATTTTGACATGGCCCTCAGAATCTCTGTGGCTGGCCTGTTTTCCAGCAAGATCCAACTTTCTCCAACCTGTCTTTTCCTCCTTCTTTCCAGCCTCCTGTTCCCAAAGGCAGTAGCATAGAAAGAGTTGGGGGGAGGGAGGCTGGGGATTCCTCTGTGAGCCACAGTGTCACCAGGAGCCGTGATTAGCCGAGCTGCTGGCTGTGTAATTGGCGTGTGCCCGCGTCCCAGGGGTCTGGTGTGTTAACAGCGGGTCCCTGTGGTGAGTAACGAGATCGTGCCCATGGCTGGTTGCACACACTAATTAATTAGTGCTTCTCTGGTGTCTGGGAATGAAGAGGAGCTGGGGGAAGTCGTGGGGGTGTCTCAGAGCTGGGGGGTGGCCTGAGGTCCTGTTGGAATGGGGCAAGCAGGCTGTAGTGCAGGACTAGGGGTCAGAGAGTGGGAACCAGACATCCTAGCTGAAGACAGCGGGGGTGGGTGCAGCCTCTTGGTGGTTGATGTCCTGGTGGCCTGGGCTGGACTGGGTGGAGGCAGCACCCCCTCCCCCAGCTAAGGGAGACCTCTAGGCTCAGACCCTATCTTACAGCATCCTTTCTCCAGGTGGCCCAGAGAGGGAGCAGAATGGGCAGGAGACACTGTGGACCCTTCCTGCCTTGTCCTTCCCCTCTACCCTCCCTCACCATGCTTAGCTCAGCTTCTCACTCAGTGGCCTCACACTAGGCACTCACTGTGTGCACAGCTCCAAAGTGCCTTTGCACCCTCGGCACTGAATAATCGGTTTCTCCTTTGCTGCCCACAACTCCTTAGCCTTGGGTTGACCTTGAAGTTCAGAAGCCTCTTTTGAAACCTGGAACCCAGATATTTGGGAGAAATACTATGAAAAACCTAAAGAAATAGGTGGAGGGGAGAAGGTGGCGACAGATCCCCGATTTCCCAATATGACCATGATCCCTCATAGCAGCAAGAGAGATTAAGGTGAGAGGAGAGGAAGAACTTCCAGCGAGCAGAAGGCCTCTACTTCTTGCAGAGGCGGAAATCGATGCCTGACACTAGAAGGGATTAGAATGAAAAGGATCCGCAGAAGGAGATGCCCTACCTTTGGAGTATTGGGATTTAGCAAGGTGTTGGGGGGCGGGGAGGCAAAATACAGAGAAAACGCTCAGAAAATAAGATGAGACTGCGGCGGGGACTCTTTGGCTTCCATGTGGAGGCGCGAGTCCCGTTCCCGCGCACGGTAATTGCTAAATTACCCGCCATCTGCTCCGCTCTCACACATAAATTATCTGCGAGGAGAAAAGACGCAGAGGCGGCGCACTTTTCTTCCTCTTGCCCAAACCCCCGCAAGAAGCTGAGGGGGAGTCAGCCTTCCAGCTTGGGCGGTGGGGCGGGGAGCGACACAACCTCAGGGGAACAGTCAGCATTTGCCTGTGTCCTCCCCTAAGGGGCAGTGGACCTTGGGAATTGGGGCGGGGGCTCGCGGTGGGCCGGCCTCTGGCCCTCTGGCCTCCAGAGGCTACTCGGGGAGGCGGGGCTCGCCGTGGTGGGCGGGGCTCCCCTCAGGTGGGACCCAATTGCTGAGACAGGTTTTTGCCCGGTCACCCTCTTCCTTCTCTTTCCCCGCTGCCCACGACTTTGCTTGCGGGGAGGTGTCTCCGTATCTCCTCAGCACCCCCCCAGTAGCCCAGAAGGAAGAAGGGAGGAGGGCGGGCAGAGGGCATGCGGGGAGAGAGAGAGAAGAGGGGCAAACCTCCTTCCTTTCATTTTGCTGTGAGCCCCTCCCTTTGCCCCTAGATTCTGAAAGGTGGGAGAGGTGTGAAAGCGGATGTAGGGGAAATGACTTGAATTGGGGCAGAAATGGTAGGATGCAGCAGGTTGGAGAGATGGAGGTAATGGGGAGGTGGAGCCCACTGGGAGATGAGGTTGTCTAGAGAGGTGGGAAAGAAACGGGAGGGGAGCAGGGCGTGGTGGCGCACGCCTGTAATCCTTCCCAGTGGCTCCGGAGGCTGAGGCAGGAGGATCGCAAGTTCAAAGCCAGCCTCAGCAACTTAGTGAGGTCCTAAGCAACTTAGCAGGACCCTGTCTCAAAAAAAAAAAAAAAAAAAAAAAAGGCGAGAGGGAAGCAGGATGGGTAGGGTGGAAAGCTGACTGGGTGGGGAGGTGACAGTAGGCAGGAGGGGCAGGCAGAGAGGTGGAGTGAGCGGCAGGCTCTGGGGAATGGAGTGGTGGAGAGCCATGATGTGGGCAATGCTAGATGGAGACTCAGAGGTGCAGGTTGGTGGGTTATCTGGATTGAGAGCTAGAGGGGGTGGGGGCGGGGAAGACGGCAAGATGCTCTGCAGCAGCTCAGGCCCTGGGAGGAACGTGGGCAAAGGCCGTGGCAAGGAACGCAAGGGTGTTTGTGGGTCCTTGGAGGGTCCTAGGAAGGTGAGTCCCTAGTCACTTCCGGCTTTGAGCCTGAGATTGGCTCTTGAAGGGAGCTGAGGAGGCCGTCTAGGCTGCAGGAGTCGGGCACCAGCCCTCCCAGCTCCGGGCACCTGCAGGGGTGTGCCCATCAGGGTGGGGGCGGGCTGGGCCGATTCCCAGCTCTGAGCGCAGGAGCTAGTGGGGTTTCTTCGGAGCGATTGTTTAGTATTCATGGGGCGACGCAATCTCTCCCACATCTGCTTAGCACAGCAAGTCCTGTCATATAACTGTCTCCCGCACTGTCTGTCCATAAAGAATGTCTCGGAATTGGTGTAATTCAGAGAAATTAATGACGACTTTCCGCGGGACGGCTCCCTGGGGGATGATTAACACTTCATCGTCCATCTGATGCGCGGGGCCCAGCGCTCCATCGCGAACATTTGGGCCGTGGCCAGCCGCATTAAAGGTTATTACGGAAAACGCGACCTGCAAACGGGCGAGAGGCACGCTGGACCAGGAGGGGCGGGGGCCGAGGGCGGGGGAGTCAGATCGTGCAGGCCAAGTCCGAGATCAAGTTTCCCAAGGTGTTCGCACCTGGGGGGTCCGAGGCGAAGGAGATGGGTTTTTGTTTGAGGAACTGCAGGGCTGGGAGGTTGTTGGGGAGCTGCTCTGCCCCAACCTCCACCGCAGAGGCTAGGGAAGGGAATGGGGTCCTTTTTCATGGGTGGGCACATTGTTGAAGTAGGCTTTCCTTGTCTTTTAATCCTCACAGCATTACTGGGTGTCATTCACGCTACCTTACAGTTACATAGCAGGTTCAGGAGGTATGTAGCACAGCTTATTGAGAGACAAAGGCAGGATTTGAACTCAGATCCTTGATTCTTGCTTTTTTCCACCATACCATAGGGCAAATGGTTATACTCTTGTGTCAGCCTCACCTTCCCGCACAGGGGAAGGTAGATGGACATGCACAAATGTTCATTTTGTGAATGAATGAGTTATCTTTGCAGGTTCCACCACCATGGTCTGGTCCAGAGACTCTGGTGGCAGGAAGGGAGATACAGCAGAGAGGCTCAGTTTGGACCAGGAAACTGGAAATAAGTTTCCTATGGGTTTACATCTCCCTGGACATTCTAAGCCTCTAGAATCTAGAGGACTGGGCTCTGTCAGTAGTTAGCAGAAATGGATGGGGTGTGTGTGTACAAGTGTTTGATGAGTGTAAGTTTGTGCGTATACATGTTTGTAAATGTATGAATTTATGAGTGTGTTGTGTTGCACATCTGTGAGAATGTATGTGATGTATGAGTGTGTGCACAGGTGTGTATTTGGAGCATATGTATCTGTGTATGTATGAATGTGCATCTTTATATATGTGTGCAGATGAATATGTGCATACGTGTGTGTGCGTGTGTGTCCCAGAGGACCCTGAAGGTTCAACAGAAGCTATCTGTGATTTGTTCAAATGGCTAGCAGGTTCCAGGATGTGGTGTTAGGCCCTGGGGGTGAATTGTGGTGGGAGTTCGGGAGAGAAAGGCTATTTCTGCTTGGGGTGGAGGAGATTGGGGAGCCTGAGAAGTGGGTGCCTTTTCCCTGCCAGGTCCAAGGGGATGGCATTAGGGTCCCAGTTCTGAGGATGGGTGGAGACTGGATCCTGAGGCCTTCACTTGGGACTGGGATTGGAAGTGCTCAAAGGCCCTGCTCTGACCAGGGAGGGTGGTAGAGGGGAGGGAGACTGCACATGGCCAGTTGAGGTCTACTCACCCCTCCAGCTCCACAGGTTTTAGGGATTAGTTTCTATTTAGTCTGTTTAGCCTGTAAACACACACACACACACACAATTTTTTTTTTTGTGGTACTAGGGATTGAACCCAGAGGCACTGAACACGGAGCTATACCCAAGTCCTTTTTTATTTTTAGTTTGAGACAGAGACTCACTAAGTTGTGAAGCCTGGCCCTGAACTTGCAATCCTCCTGCCTCAATCTCCTGAATTGCTAGAATTACAGGCAGGTGCCACAGTACCTGGCCTAACCTGTAATTCTTAACTCTAGTTCACTGTAGTCTTCCTTATGGTGGTAGAGTACCCAGAAGTCTTTGCATGTAACCTTCTGATTCTCAGAAGACCTTGCCACAGAGAAAACATCTATCATCACTACCAAGAAGCCCTCCCACATTTCTGTGTCTCTTGAGCCTCTAATAGGATTATGTCTATATTCTCACTGACTTGCACACAAGTTGAGGTTTTCAGGCCACTTGTGCTGGGAAGTTCTTCCTTGAGTCTAACTTCAAATCCTCTTGTTATACTTGATGCCAAACAGGCTTAGGCTAAGTGAAATTGGAAACTTACACTCACCCCTCCTCCCGTCTCCAGCATGGGGAGTAGTTTCTTCTCACTGAGGAGTGGATCTGGAGTACGGTAACACTAAGAGAATGCAGGAGTAAAACATTGGTGGTCACAGATGGCTCAGACTATTCTTTGGGAGGAGGGCAATCATGAGCAGCACAGTCTCAGAATGGAGCTTGGAGACCAACCGTCTTCACAGAGGTGAAGAGCCAGTCCACAGAGGTGGGAAGAGTTATCCGTGTATCTGCTATGTGGTGGCTGCCTGGAGGCCTAGGAATCCTCCTTGTGCCTCATTTGGAGGACCTTAGATTTGGTTCTTATTCTCCTGGCCTTGTGGGGGTGGCAGGGAGATGGAGGAAAGCATGGGCCATGCTGGGCTGAAGTGCTGCCCCTTCCTCAGGTGAGGCCTGCAGTGACTCCTTTCTGGCCTTCCCCGATGGCCTGTAGGTCTCCCCCACCACGCCTGCTCCCTCCCACTCCCCACCTTCCTCTGCAGCCCCCCTTGACCTGGTCCGTTAGCTCCATCTGGGCAGCCACTCCAGTATGCAGACATCTTTCTCCTCTAGCCTCAGTCTGTCCCCAGCCTGAACCATCTTCTCCTTTTCCTTCAGACCAACTCTTCAGCCCTATATAATATTGTCCCATACTCTCCTCCTCCAGGGTGCCCTCCTTGATTAATCCTCCTATTCAGGATCCCAAACTCTCCCTTTTCCTTATTCTCCCTCCTCCTCCTCCTCCTCCTCCTCTTCTTGGGATTGAACCCAGGTGCACTCTACCATCAATCCAGGGTCTTGTCAAGTTGCTGAGTCTGGCCTTGAACTTATGACCCCCTGCACCAGCCTCCCAAGTGGCTGTGATGGGATCGTAGGCACACGCAGTTCTCAGCTCATACTTTCCTTTTTAAAACCACTGCCAAGGGCTGGGGCTGTAGCTCAGTGGTAGAGCGCTTGCCTAGCATGCGTGAGGCCCTGGGTTCGATCCTCAGCACCATATACAAATAATAAATGAATAAAATAAAGATCCATCAACAACTAAAAAATATTTAAAAAAATAAAAATAAAACCACTGCCAAGGTGCCTGAGGCCTCCTCTTGTTCTTCCTTGTTGGTTGTGTACCTTGTCCCTGCCCCTTCACCCTGGTCTGGACCCACCCCACGAGCTGGACGGTGTTGACGCCCCCTGGCCTCTTCTGCCTCTCCTAGGCCCTTCTCCACATGCCCACAGGGCCAGGACTGCAGTGGAGAACTAGAGACCGTTCCCCCTTTTCCTGTTTGCTGGGAATGGCAGTGATAACTGGCTGTCGTCCTGGGAAGGGAGGTGGTGGCACAGACAACAGGCCTTGTCCTGACATTTGCTTCTGGTTTAGCCTTTACCCCTCCTTCCTGGTGCTCCTTCTGCTCTGGCAGCCTCTGCTGGCCACCTTCTACACTGGTGCCCTGGGGTCCCTAAGGTCGTGGTCCAGGGTGGGTAGTGGCAGGCGGCCTCACTGCCATTGCTCTGCTTGGGCTTCTCACTGTGCCTGCCCACCTGCTAGGGCCCCACCCCCTTTCCTCCTCCCACTCAGTCTCCAGCAGCCCATCTAGCCCCCACCGCTACAGTGCTTCCAGAAACCTCCTCCTTTGCTGAGACTCCCAAGGTTGGGCCCCTGCCTGGGGTGGAACTGGAGATCTGGGGGGAGGCCAGGGTCCTTGTTCTGGGGAAGCACCAGGCCCAGCTCAGAACCTATCGGTGTATTGACTGCCACCTTGTGGTGCATTCTGAGAACTGCAAGGTTGGGGTCCTGGTGCCAAGAGGGGAACTTCTAGAAACTGGGAAAGAGCAAAAGGGATGGTGGCAGAGGTGTGTATTATGAGGGTAGCGGGCCTTGGATTTCTTAAGCAACAGTGGATGTTTCTTCAGTGAACCTCTGAATTCCTAATTGGCAGAGGAGTAGAAGCCTGGGAGGAAAGCCAAGTAGCAAGGATACCTCTAAATGGAGAGAGAGAACTGAAACTCTGTCCTCAAGTCTCAGATTGTTGTAATCCTGCCTCCCGAAAATGGAGATGGTCTGAAACTGAAGCAGGAGGAGTTGAGGTCTGACCTGCAGAGGAACTTCCCAAGTCCCAAAGTGCATTCCGAGTTTACTGCTTCTGACAGTTGCACAGTTTTTGCAAAGCTGATCCTCACACCATCAGTGAGTCCCCCCTCTCTCTAGCCTTCTTTTTTTTTTTAAATATTTATTGATTTTTTTTAGTTGTAGGTGGACAGAATATCTTTATTTTATTTTTATGTGGTGCTGAGGATCGAACCCAGTGCCTCACGCGTGCTAGGCAAGCACGCCACCACTGCGCCATAACCCCAGCCCCTCTCTAGCCTTCTTAATCTCATCGTCTTTAATTCATTGGGCCTATTCAGAAAAATCCAGGTTCCTTAGCCTTCCTACTCCAATCTGAGTTGTGCCTCTGAGCAAAATGTTGATCTGGGAAGTCCCTTCTCTGGTCTAACTTCAGTGCTTCCTGATGCACTAGAAATGGAAAGAACTGCCATATAACTAACTAGCAGAGCTGTAGATGGAAAGTTGGCACCCCAGAAAGTGGGGAAGTTTCTGAGGGAAGGCAGCTTGGCCTTGGCTTCTCTTTCCCTCCTCCTTGGATCCTTGGACACAAAGAAGATGGAACAAAGTGATCCACTGGACAGTTGTCTCTACTTGGGCTTCAGGATTCACAGATGTTGGGGGGAAGGGGAATCTCTTGAGTTCCAATCATGGGCCTTGTTATTGCCTTCTGTAGAGTGGGTACTGTGGGGAGGGAAGATAGAGGTGTTTGTTCCTTTCAGCCTGAGTCCTTTTGATCTTTAGAGTCCCTTTTCTCTACCTAAATCCCAGGGCCCCTGAAGTTCTCAGTAATTATTGACATTTCTGGGTTTCCCTACGCTTCCACTCAGCCCATGCCCACCACGCTCCCTCCTGCCATTCTGTCTCGGCCTCCCCTGGTACTTCTTGATTCTGGCCAGAAACCCTGGCTCTTCAGGCCCTGCACCCTCCCTCCCAGGTGCCGCTCCTCCCCTGCCTCATTTGCTGCCGCTGACCTTACTGAGTTAAATTAAAAAGCAATGTTCTGTGTGCGGCTCCAGCCCTGTGGAGCTTGACTCTGGGAAGACGAAGACAATTACCGGCCCCTCCATCTCCCTCTCGTCTGGCTGCCTTATAATTTTTCCCCCTGCTGCCTGGTATGCAACATTTATGTTTTTAATAACACCAGAATGGTTTTGACCTTGGGAATTCATAGCAGAATGGGCACTGTGAGAAGCCCCAACGTGATTGGCGTTTGTCTAGCCTTTTGCAGGGAGGAGGCTCTGCCTCCTGGATTCTGGGGAGGATGTGCAGGGCGTGCGGGGCCCATCCTGGGGGGGGTCTAGGGGAAAATCTCAAAACCCAGAGTGAACATGGAGAGTCATGGGGAGGAGGAGGGAAAGGGCAGAGGTTTGTCCTTTTCGAGGATGGAAGTTCGAAAAAGGCGTTTGAGAGGTTGGGAGCTTTTGCATATGGTAGGGAGGTAGGGAGTGGGCACGCGTGGGCACTATGGGGGAAGGGGCAGTGTGTGACACACCTGTGTGCACATGCTCAGTCCGTCAGCCCGAAATTCACACATGTGCCCACAACCATAATTGGCTCCATTATTTCCTCAGTTTCTCTCACCTCATCTCCAGCTCTCTGGTTCCAAGGGGAGTGGAAGAAGTAAGGACCATCCAGAGGACACACCCAAAGCAGAACATCCCAGCAGAGGGTGCAGGAAGCAGGGATACAGTCCCCACCCGAGCCCTTCCTGCTCTTCCTCTTCTCTCTTCTGTAGCCTTTCCCTGGCCAGCTTGGCTTTGGAGGCTAGAGGAGGGTGTGGGCAAGCAAGAAGGACCTGGAGGTGCAGCAGGTAGAAGCAGAGGGACTGGAGAGGCAGGAGCAGTGAAGGGAATAGGAGAGAGCATCTTGGGGAAGAGAGGTTTGGGGACCCTGCTGGGCCCCCTCCTTCCTCTGTGAAGGGCTGTGGCAGGAGGGACCAAGCTTAGAACTGGGAAAGGACTTTTCTGTCTCTAACTTCAAGGAGCCTCTGGAAATAGTGAAAAGCACAAATTATAAATGAAGAGATGTTCCTCTTGCAGTTCAGGAAGCAGCCGGAGAGGGGAGCAGGTGTGTGTGAGGGGCACATAGCAAGGTGTTTCTGGTCTGCATCTTTGTGCTCTGAGGGAACAGCCCTATATGCACCAGTTATGTATGTAAGCATGGGGGATGTTGTGGCTTTGGCATCATAATTTCTAAATCGTTGGGGCCTGTGGATTTATTTAGGGAGCAGCTACCACAGGAAGACCCTTGCTCTGAGAATCAAGAGCATCTGGGTTCTGGTTCCATGCATCAGCTGGGACCCTAGAGGAGGTCCCCTCTTTGAGTTTGGATGTCATTTTCTGCACCTGGAGGGATAATCTACACATTCCGTGTCAGCAGTTCCATTGCTGGGGGAACAGGAAATGGAAGTAGGAGGAAAGAGGCAGGTGATAGCATTTCAGGGGCTAAGGAGTTGAGAAGGGATGCCGGTGGAGAGAAACGTAAGAATTTCCTGAATTCAGAAATTCATGGGTTCTTGCTCGAGTTAAAGACCTGTGGCCTGGGCAGCCTAGTGTGGCTTTGCCCCATCCCAGCATCCAGGGCCTATGGCTGGCTCTGCAGGGAGTTCTGTTCTCTGCCGCCCTCCTGTGGCCGCCCAGCCCTTCGCAGGTCCTGTTGAGAAGACTGCTCATCCACAGAGCTGCGTCCCTCGCCCCCTGGTGGAAATTTTGGTGTATTACAAGAAGCGATCTTGGTTTCCAAACACATCTTGTTTTCCCTCCTTTCGGGAGGCATCCATGTCCTCCTTAAAGCTGGGAAGGTCTTCCTGAGATGTAACTGTCTGTAATTTTTCCTAAAATTTTAAGTTCTGGATTTGGCGAGTGCAGTGTGGAGACAAGGGGCTCAGTGAGACTGAGCAGAGAAGGCAAATTCTCTTCTTCCTCCTTGAGTTCATCCATAGCCTCAGCTTCTTAGGGTTTCTGAGAATTTTTAGAAACAGAAGTCAAGATCCAGTGACATTCCTGGAGAAAATGGGTCTGGTGCAGACCAGGCTTTATGTGTCTGGGCTTCCTCGAAGTCGCACCTGAGCTCAGTCCATCAGCGACAACAGGGAGATGAATTGGCAGGAGCCAGGAGGCAAGAGACAGGGATGATGGAAGGAGATGGCATATTTGACAGATGCTGACAGGGCTCGTTATTTGCTAGCTCTGGAATCTCCTCCCACCCGCCAGGCTGCCCTTGGCCCTCCCCTCCTGGTACTCAGTGCTCATTAGTGAGTGTCTTTGGGGAGAAACCCAGTGGGCCAGGCTGCTCTGGGGTGGGCAAGAGGAGGGAGAGGAAGAAGAAACAACACCAGGCAGATGATGGAGGAGTAGTGGTTGGCATGACTGGTATTTGAAGTCCCATAATCACTGGGGCGGTTGGAAGGCTTGGAAGGGGAAATTGTCCAAGAGGGCAGATCCTCAGTTGCTGGTGGTGAGTGGGTGTGGGAGGGGGAGACATACTTAAAGGGATTGAGTTTCACTGATTTTGAGAGAACTGGTGAAATATGAACCAGCAACTTTAATGAGGGCTTACCATTTACAGGGAAAGTTTATATGTGCTATGAGGGGAAGGAAGAGGGGCAAGCACTACATTTCCTGTTCCCCTTCTGGTATTTTAAGGCCTGCTACATCTCCTCCCTGGCCTTGTTACTCTGAGGGAGCTGTCCGAGGGGTGTAAGGAGCATACTCTATCCCCAGAGGTTACCCTCTCCCCACTGTGCCAGTATGGAACCCTGGCATCGTGCATGCTGGGTAACTGCTCTTCCAATGCGCCACATCCCCAGCCCTCAGGTACTTTTCAGTTCTTCACACAACCTCCTTTGGCACAGCACCTGCAGTCGATGCCTATCTCTCCTTTACCTTTCCTTTCTTTTAGAATGCACAAGGTATGTAGGGACCCTCGGGTGCCCCAGAATTTCCGGTGACTTCCAGTGGACGAGCTGGGGTGATGGGGGTAAGTTGTACTACCCTGAGAGGCCAGGGTGGCAGGCAGGGAGGGGAGCGGCGTTCGGAGTGGCGGGGAAGGCTGGTGGAGGGGAGACTGCTGCAGTCGGAGTCCGCGCTGCATCCTAATCAGCGCTGCGGAGGCTGCTCTGCCCGAGCGGCCGTCAATCTTCCACACAAAGGGCCGACCGCCCCTTCCCCGTCGCAGCCCTCTGCGCCAGCCTCCCCACTCCATCCCCAGAACGGAGGGGCAGTGCACAGTGGCAAAGAAGGGGTGAGACAGACACACGGACACGGACACATGGACACACCCAGTATATTCAAGCCAGGACCGATAGAGTGGGGCCAAAAAGGCCAAGTGGGTCCCAGCACCTGGAAGCTCAAGAGGGGGACACGTAGTGAACAGAGACAGACTCTGGCAGAGTGAAAAAGGAGAGATAGGCCAGAGACAAGAGAAAGCAAAAGCAGGAAGACAGAAAACAGACACAAAGACAGGGGTGCCCAGAGACCCCAGACAGCAGAGACAGACATGGACTTGGTGACCTGAGAAGCACCTAGGTGTGTGTGTGGGGGGCGGGGGAGTTTAGAGACATGGACCCAGAACCAAAGACACACCAATCCAGGGTCTAGGTTGATAAGTGCACACACAGACAGACAGAAGGAGACAGAGAAGACTGGGAGAACACTGGGGCAGAAGAGAGGGGGAAATCAGAAGAGGGAGGCAGTGAGGAGGAGCAGGTAGACTGCAGAGGGGGCTCTGCTGGCTTCCCAGGACTGGGACTCATGTGGGAGGAGATGCTCGTGTGTGTGTGTGTGTGTGTGTGTGTGTGTGTGTGTGTGTGTGTGTAGAGCTGGGAGTGTGGCTGGGCATGAACACAGCGATTCAGAGCTCTGTTCAAAATGCCAGAATCATCTGGTGCTGCAACAGACTTCCACACCCACTCCCTCTGCAGTGAGTGACTGCTCAGAACAATTATAGTGGGGCATGGAAGACAGAACAGAAAAAAGGTGGAAGTTTGAGAAAGGCTGAGAAAGGAAGGGGAATGGCAGAGACCCCCCAACCCCCAAAAGCAGAAGGCTCAGTGGTACAGCACTTGCCTAGCATGGAGGAAGCCCTGGGTTCAGTCCCCAAAACACACACACACAGAGGGAGAGAAAAGGGAGTAGAGAAACTGACAGTGGAGAAATAAATATGATGGAGGCAAGGAGTGTGTGGGTGAAAGACAGGGAGAGGGTGTGAAGGGCTTGGAGAGGTGGCCATTGAAAGGAGCTATACCTAGGGGCAGTGGGAAATGGGGAGGGGGAACAGGCAAGGTACCTAACTCCCCAAAGAGA
>PVHX01012696.1:0-48274 GCA_004024805.1 Geosciurus inauris
GCTTGCGCCACCACACCCATCCCTGTCAGCATTCTTAAAAAAGTGTAGCAGTTCCCTCGCAACCGTGGTTCCACTTTTCTAGTTTGCAGTTACTTGTGGTTTCAGTTTCCTACACTCAACCTCTTTCCGGGTCCAAAAGAGTTACGTAGAAAATTCCAGAAATGAACAGTCTATGAGTTTTAAACTGCATGCTGTTTGGGGTCACATGTTATCTCATGCCATCTTGCTCTTCCCACTTGGGATTCCCATCATCCCTTTGTTCAGCACATCCAGGCTCTATGACCCACCTGCCCATTGTACCCTCTCTGTTATCAGCTGAACTGCCTGCCACAGCATTCCAGTGCTTACGTTCAAGTCATATGTAAAGTTCAGTATTAGCCTGTTTCAGGCATCCACAGTAGTCTTGGAATATAGCCCTCCTAGATATGGGCATTGGGGCTGTGGTTGTAGTTCAGTGGTAGAGCGCTTGCCTAGCACATGTCAGCCACTGGATTCCATCCCCAGCACCACACAACAATAAATAAATAAAGGTATTGTGTCCATCTACAACTAAACAAAAAGATATGGGGAACTACTTGGTATAAGAATGGTGATGGTTTTTGCTTTTTAAATTTTTCTCTCTGTGTTTTCCAGTGCTAAATTTACCATTTTAGAGAATTTCCTACAGATCTGAATAATCTGAAATGGGAGCAGTACTTTCTCTTCTGTGAATTTTACTACCTATTTCAAATTAATTTCACGATTCTTCCTTCTTTTCATGCTTATTGCCTTTTGGGTTGCTTATACCCTTTGACCTCATTATTTGAAAAGATCCTGATTTTCAGCCCGGTGCAGTGGTGCATGCCTGTAATCCCAGCACTTAGGGAGGCTGAGACAGGAGAATCACGAGTTCAGAGCCAGCCTCAGCAAGGGCGAGGCGCTAAGCAACTCAGTGAGACCCTGTCTCTACATAAAACAAAACAAAACAAAAAAAAACAGAGCTGGGCATGTGGCTCAGTGGTCAGGTACTCCTGAGTTCAATCTCTGGTACCAAAAAAAAAAAATTCTGATTTTCTGTGTGTCTTTTCTGGTGTGCTTTGTTCTGTTTTGATTTATTACCTGTCACAGCTCAGTCTGCCTTAGATTCCATTTTTACAGAACAAGTTATGGAGCTGAAATCTTTCAAGCAAGCCCACTTGCAAAAATATCCAAATACTTTGCCTCATTTGTTTCTTGGCACCCCTCCTCCCCATTCCTCCCTCCTTGTCATCATTAGGTAGCATTTTGGCATTAACTGGCATGTCTGGTAAATCTTTCCTTCCTTTGCTTCCCTCTCCTGCTATTTGCCTGCTATTCACCTGGTCCCTGCTGCTTTCGTCTCTTGGCCTTGGGTCGTGTTGAGTTTCTGCCCTGTGTTGTGTGCTTGTGCTCTCTCTTTCCTTTCCATAGTTGTTCCAGATTCCTGCCACTTTGCCCCATACACTCAAAGAATTTTTTTTTTCCTTGTTTTTTCCATTGACAGTTTGAAGCAGAGGAGCCTTCAGGTATGAGTCATCTTGTTTGGGGCTCATAAGTCCATGCCAAGTATCTTAAGAAATCAGGAAGGATGAGGAAAGGAACTCATGTGCTGTGAGCCTCTGCTTGTATTGAGCACCTTTCTTAGGCTGTCTTTCCTTGTAGTAATCTGGAGGCATGAAGTGTTGTGCCCATTTTATAGACTGACAAACCAACCTCCCACAGAAAGATTTCGTGAGTTTTGAGAAGTTCTTCAGGGGGAAACTAGAAACCATCCTTATTTCCTGCCCCAAGTTAAAAGCGGTGATGGTTATCTGTGCAATATGTAGACCCTCGTGAAACCAAAAGCCACTTGAGGCATGGACCTCAGTTCCTCTGTGCTGGGCCATGGCTCTCCCAGCAGGCAGGCATCTTTAGTGCTGGAGTACCCACAGAAGGTGCCTTCACCACTAGGGGGAGATGGAGCAGCACCGCAAGTGGGCACTGTGCACAGAGAGCTGGACTTGGCGAGGAGTCTTGCAGAGCAAGGGCGTGCAGATTTAAAAAATAAATGAGTGAGGCAAAACACAGACCATTAGCCATTGTCCGGTGACACTACGGTGGCAGGTTGTATATTCACAGTGTTGTACAGTGGCGTAAACACATTTCTACCACTTAACCATTAAGGAAACCATCGCCCCCTCCCTGTGGCCCTTGCCTTCTTTCTCTAGATTTACCTTTTCTAGATATTTCTTATAAGTGAAATCATGTAATTTGTGATTTTTTGTGCTTTTTTAAAACTTTAATTATGCTAATAATATTGTTGAAGTCCATTTACATTGTAGCGGGTATCCTAACTGCATTCCTTTATATGGCTGAATGATATTTGGTCAGCTGTATGAAATTAAGAAGGATATGTGAAGGAACTGGCATTTGGTGGTCATCTGTGAGCATTCTCACGCTGGTGGACATTGAGCTGTTTCCACCTCCCGGCTACTGCAACAGTGTTGCTATGATCGTGTGCGTGCCTGCCCTTGTTTGAATACCCATCATTTCTTTTGAGTATGTACCTAGGAGTTGAATTGTAGGGTCATATGGTAATTCTGTTACTTTGAGGAACCACCACACTATTTCTAATAGCAGCTAAACCATTTTTACCTTCTCTCTAGCGGTGTATGAGGATTTCAAACTTTTTAAACCATAACTCACAATAAGAAATACACTCTATAATTGAATTGCCACCCAGCATTCACGTGTGTGCATATATATGATGGAAGCTTCGTGAAACAGTATTCAACTTTACTGTGTCAGATGCACTTTAATATATTCCATTTCGCTAGAAAGACATCCTGGTTTCAACTCACCAAATTAACTCCATAGCTCAAAGCAAAACGAAATTTTAAAATGGGATTAGCTATTACACCAAAGTATTATTTTAATTGTATATAATAATATAACAAAGTATCTTTCCATTTGGATTGGATCGTCACTGAATTCACGATTTTTTGTCAATTGGAATCTATATGTGTGTGTACATACATACATACATATATATTACATATATATATTCTTTGAAGGAGTTTGTCATGTGAGCTTGTCATTTTATGTATTATGTTCTCAAACAGAAAATGGAGATCATATTCATGTATGAGTCATACTGCATGCGCTTGATATGCTCTGAGCTTTGCATGGTATTCTATAATCTAGCATCAACTTGGGGGGCAAGTGTTGTACCTATGGTTTTCATTTATTGAATGGTTCAAGTCTTTACATGTCACTTGAATATCTCATAGAAGAGTGAGATGCTTAAAAGCATGTGTGGACAATAGAAAAAGTGAGTGATAGAAGTGAAAAAGAAGTAGAGTCAAGAAAGCTTGAAAGGGAGCGGGCAAAGCTTCTCAAAGTTGCAAGTTACTCGTGACCATCTTTAAGCATCCTGTGAAAATGAGCTCTCAGGAAGGAGTGGTATCTTGGGAGCAGCAGAGCATAGTGGGTAAAGCCCACACTGGGTCAGACTGAAGGACTTAGATGGGAAAATGTTACATTTCACTTCTTACTAACCTCTAACTGACATTCAGGCTTTTCTTCAATTACAAATATAGGTGACAAACTACAGTAATATTAGTAGCACTGTGACTACTACCAATAGAAGTCACAGGTATTTTCAACACATTACAGGTGTTTTAGGTATATGGAAATTTTATTTATGCCTTTTGATATTAATTTATTTAAAATTTATTATTAGACATGATTCTGGATTGTGTTAAAGCATTATTAAAGAATTGTGTGTATACAATACCACAATTTTGTGTTTTTGTAAAAAATTGATAATTACATTTCAAAATAATTCATTTTTTTATAACCTATGGATTTTATTTTATTTATGTAAACTTATTATTCTGAGAAGGAGCCATAGGCTTCACCAGACTGCCAAAAAGGTTCATGGCACAAAAATGGTTAAGAAACTTCTAGAGGTGATCTGTTCAATAAAAGAATCACCAGCCACTGGTAGCTCTTATGCCCTTGGAATGTGTATTCCAGTCACTAGCCACTGATGTACATTCCAAGGACATAATAGCTATTAGTGGCTAATGTCATAAAAACTTAGAGGTGCCATAAAAACTGCATCAGATTTCAAATTAAATATTTGAAATATTTAATATTCAAAATATTTAATATGCAAAAATATTAAATGTTCCAATAATAATTTTGATGTTTATTACATATTGAAATGGAAATATTTTCAGCATACTGGATTAGTATTGGACCTCCGTAAGTTTCAGTTTCCTCCTCTGTAAGGAGGCCAATGAAGAGAGTATTGCTAGTTTAATTCCAGGTTCAGCCTTTCACTGATTACTTTCTTACCATCACAAAGGCCTCCCCTCTTATCTTTCACCCAAATTTCAAAAGAAGGCCACGTACATGGCTCATTCTCTGACTTTTCTGCTACTCATTGTTCTAATGAACACAGTATAAATTAGACACACAGAGACTAATATACAAAGGTAAGGATATAAGAGATCATGGACTAAGTTAATTTCTAAAAATAATTTAAAAGGATAAGGGAAAGGAAAAATTCCCCTGGGGAGCAAAGAAGATGGAAAATAAGGCGCAAGGTAGGGTGGAGTATTTCTCCAACTGCAGTTACCACCCATCCTGTATTTATTCAGAGAAGCTGGAGTGGCATTTGGATAAGACCCAGGCAAACCACCAGCGCATTCCTGGAGTTGGTGAATGGCCACTTACAGGGCAAGACACCCCTGGCATGTCCGTAAACCCCAAACTGAAAGCCCAGCAAGCTGGTACAACGACTAGGGAGGTGTCAGTGTGTTTCTTTAGGATGGAGGACTGAAGGGGGATTACCCGCCCTCTTACTTGTCTCACTTGTGCATTGATAAAACCCTGAGCATCTCTGAGGCCAGCACCCTGGGAATACAGAGTGCTTCCTCCACAGAATCTCCTTTGAGGTCATGAAGCAGTGTTCCATAGAGGGCAGATAAGATAGTATCATATGCACCCTATGAATGAGAAAGGAATAGGTGGGTACATAGGTGGAAAACCGGTTAGTACCTGGTGGAGCAGGGCCCGGCCTGACCAGGAGCTACAGTTTCTCTATGGCTAATACCAAGGGTCAGAATCATGACCCTCCAATTCTGTTTCTCAGAGTGACCTCACCCAGCTTGACGATCTGCAAAGCTCATTACTCTCCACCTCACTTCTGAGCAGTTTGAACTGCTCTCCCCACCAGCCTGCCGAGCTGCAGCTGTCCCTCATTCAGTTTCTGACAGCCTCACCCTCCTACACAAAGCTATGCCTGTTTGGTCAAAGTAGGGTGGTGATTTCCCACCCTTTCTAAAAACATGCCTTGCAGGACTTTCCCCATCCTGCAAAATACTCTCCTCTGCTCAGTTACATTTTCTAATGCCTCTGAACGGGGGCTGAGGGTTGAGAAGGTGATATACGTACTTCTGTGTTACACCCCAGCCTTCTAAAAGGCAGGAGCCAGGGGGTCAGCACCAGGCAGCTCCGTGAACAGATGGCCATTTGGAAGACTTTGAAGGTGAAGTCAGTGCTGCTCAGTGAGGTAGACACTTCTTTTTAAAGTGTTAGCTTCAAATGAAGTGATGCTGTCCATGTCTTCAATCTCTTAGTTCTGCTGTCCTTAATGTCAGTGTTAATAACCTGGCTTTTGGCCACAGTCTCTGTCTGGCCCCTAGGACATGGCCAGTGTATAGTTGCTATCAGTTTTAAGCTCATCAAAGCACTTTGCTATTGCTTCATTAATTTCACAGTAGATGACTTGGTCATTTTCATATCAATTTATCCCTTTCTAATCCCCAATTATTTTTTGGTCCCTTGTCAGCTTCTCCTGCCAGTCAGCCAGTGTGTGCACTTTCATGGATGTTCTTATTTTATCAAAACATTATTGAGAAGGTGAATCTGTTGCCAAAAATTTAAATAAGGCATGCCAAAACTTCCATAAAATAATTTGTTATCCAGCATTCTGCTTTAGCCAAGCCATGGTTCTTCCCTATAGTATGGAAAATAGTAGGACTTCCTAAGAAATAGTTTGATAGTGAAAAGGAACATTTTTCATTTTGTAGAGAAATAACTTGTCTAAAATAGCATCAGGGTCAAAATAAGAAGAATAAAGAGTTTCCTAAATCCTAGTCCTTCGAACTTTGTTGGTAGGTAAGTGTAAACATGCAGAAAAGGAAACATTTAGAAGAAAAAAATTTAAATATATGTGAAATTTATGTAACATGCATATAAATAAAACTAATCAAAATTTTTCATTTCCCCAAATTTTGTGTTTTTAAAATTACAGATTTTAGTAAACGTTGCCTTTGACAAAAATTGATCTGTTCCCTGTGACTTAAACTGTAAATGTTTATTTTTGAGCATGAAATTGGGAGCACCAGTGGAATAAATAGGAATAATGGCTGTAGCTCTAAAAGGTACTTAATTTTTATCACTAACTCATAGGCATAGCTTATCACCCAATAACTTTAATGCCACCATGACAATGCTTCTTTTTTGTGTTGTTGGATTATCATTCATACTGAGAAGAACCAACAGTTTCTTAGTTCTCTGTTACATGGTAAATGTTCGGGAAAGAGTGATGATTACTGATATAAATATAATTGGTTTTTATCCTGCTGAGCATTACCTATCTGTGTGTTTTTGGTAAATACTGACATGCAAAGTAATGTGGTCTTTTTTGCTTCTTCAGAAAAGAATTAATATTTATTATAAGATGTTTTAATGGTTGGCTACCACTGTAGCTAGTTACATTGAACTTATTCCCCAGATTGCTGGTAGCAATTGAAAATAGGATAGTGAAGTTATCAGTAATGTCTACATCCATGATAAGGGGTGGGAAAAAATTACATGTTTTCTTCTTTGCATATAAACCCATAAATACAGCATTAAAGGGTAAGTATGCCAGAAGTGTTCTGCAGAATTTGAGGTAAAAAATTTATACATATAAATTACACATGGACTACAACATCTCATTTGGGCTCTGGGTTAAGAATATGCAAATATGCCAGTCCTACTTTGAGAAGTTGATAGGACCAAATCAAGTAAATTTTGAAAAGATGCTAAACTAACTAGAACCTCTAATTATATAGGTTGCCCTGGGCCCCAAAAGTTGTCTGTGCACATGTTTAGGTTTCCTTTATTTTACAAACCTTCAGCCTTGTTGGCAGGCCCACCTTACCTTGGTAGCCAGGTCCACACAGGTGGCTGCAAGTAGTGATCCCTCTGCAGAAGGCAGAGTCCCCTCTCCCTTTTTCCTATCATGAGCATGAGCTTCAGGGGAATTTTGTGCTGTATATTCTGGGTTCATTGGTCTCTACAGATCTGGTGCATAACATTTGTCACCTACCTTGGCACTCATTTAACTTTTGTAATGTGGGATAAGCACTAGTTTACAGACAAGGAAATTGAGGCCATAGTTACTTGACACCTCTGCCAACACTGCTCCCGTGCAGTAGAGGAGGGACCAACTCTAGGGTATAGGATCACTCTTTCTAATTGATAGCCTCTGAATATTTGTTCTTGAGGTTACAATTCCGTTGTCTGGAATGGAGTTTAGGAAGATGCCCCTTCTTTATTTCCCAGGTTGGAAGCTTGTGATAACTGATGCTACAGTTCCGTTTTATTCTATGGATCTTCCAGTGCCAGTTTCAGAGACGTACGTAGCAGGTGAGCCTTTTGGTACAGATTTGTCCTCTGAAATACAGCTTAGCCCAAGGCCTCAATATTAAGCGTTCAGTAAATGTCATTTCCCGCCCAGGGTGACAATGGGCATCTGGAGGGACCTTCCATACACAGACCAGAGAGTGGTGTGGTTTCCTGGCCTTTCCCCCGCTACTCCCTGCTGTACTGTTCTGTCTTTTATTGTCGTCTGCTTGTATCCTTCAAGGGCGTCCCCTTGCACCGGATGATCACTCGATTCCTTTGCCTTGTGTCTTATAAAACTTCTTTGCAGAGGAGCTGAGTAGCAAAGGAAAAAATGGGTTCTACTGCTATTTTGTTTTGAATGAAAACCATTTCAGGAAACATGAGTTTCCTTGTTTATGTCTAAATCTGTGCAACAAGCTCTGCTTTAATGAAATTCTGTTGCATTCAAGAAAAGTTAATGTATTTGTGAATCCATTGAAAAAATTATTTGTAGTGGATAGCAATGGAGTAAATGTTTTCCAAACTTATGGGATCTATCTTTGTGAAGATTTGTGTCTGTGGCGTGGATTTTTTTAAGGAAATGTTTATTGCCTTTTATGCTTACGATGTGAACATTGTGTGGCATTTTTTTTAACCTCTAATATTTCTTTTTTTTTTCTTTTGAATTTTCTGTCTTTTTTTTATTAGTTTATTTAATTGCATTTCAAGTCATAGAGCTCAGTTTTTCCATTTCTCTGGTTGCAAACCAGATAAAGTCACATCAATTTTGTCTTCATACATGCACCAAGGGTAGTGATGACGATCTCAATCAACCATCTTTACTGTACCCATTCCCCTTTCCCACCCCCCTTAATCTCTAATATTTCTTAGAATAAGATAGATCCACCCAAATTGCTGCTCCAACACAGGTCAAAAGAGAAGTTTGTTATTTATTTTGACACTTTGTTCTTCAGGTGATCTCTATGCCTCTTATGCATTCTATTTACAGAGAAATGAAATTCATTTTCTATACCTGTCACTGTCAATCTTGGCTGCTGTCCATTTAACTCAATCTAGGGAGCACTTCATTTGCTTTGGAACAGTTCTTACAATGCAATGTATAGTCATGGTGATATAATATACTTAATACTTTGGAATTTGAAACTGCTGATCATTCAAAACTGCTGATCAAGAACTGATAAAGCAAATTTTTTCATGCATTAAGTGATTTTCCTTTGTTTCTTCAGGTTGCTTGTGAAGCATTTCTCTTCTGCGTAACACATTCTGTGCATGTTACTCTGTGACAGTAATTACACATGGGGACCCACGTGCACCTGTCCACAGGGGAAGGGGCTGGACTCCAACCCTAAGCCAATCAACTCAATCAGATGCTTGAAAATCATTAGGTAATGTCTCTTGAGGTTGGCAAGCATCCAGACTGTTAGCCCAGCTTTGTTTTGCACATTTTATTTTTGAACACCATGCATTTTAGTCTCAAAAAATTGTCTAAATTGCCAGGGAAGCATAAATTAAATATAAATTAAAATTAATTGTTCTTGTATTGCACGTTCCCCCCTCAGTGGCAGCAAATAGCCTAGACAGGCATGGCAAGCCTATTCATTCACTTACTCATCGTGTGAGGACTGACTGTGTGCTGGAAACAGTGGGGGATACAAAACTCAGTAAGACACATCTCTTCTGGAGGTAGAGAGATGGTTCTAATAGGAATCAAAGCAGGAGAAGGGCAAATGCCACTGATTGTGAGACGTAATCCATGTACCCTCTACCACTCTCACTCCATGTGGCTACTCAGCCAGCTGGAACATAAGAGACCAGTTGGTCAATCCCTTCTTGAAAGATCATGCTCTCCCAGTTCCTGCTGCGCAACTCAAGGTTCTTACCAGCCTACTGTGTTAGTCAACTTTCTGTCACTGTGATAAAATACCTGACAAATCGAATTAAAGAAGGAAAGATTAATTTTGGCTCACAGTTTCAGAGTTTTCAGTCTATGGTCAGCCAGCACCAGTGCTTTGGGCCTGAGGAAAGGAAGAACATCATGACTATGGGAACATGGGGCAGAGAAGGATTGTGGCTGGGAAGAAGGGGCAGGGACAAAATATGCCCTTCAAAGGCACATCCCCTAGTGACACCTATATCCTCCAACCAGGCCATACCTCCTAAAGTTTCCAAAATCTCCCAGTAGTCCCTTAAACTGTGAACCTATCAATGGATTAGTTCATTGATGAGATCAGAACTTCATAATCCATTCACTTCCCCAAAGCCCCTCCTCTGAACATTGCTGCATCAGGGGAGCAAGCCTTCAGCACACGAGTCTTTGGACAATATTCCAGATCCAAACTACAACATCCACGTGGTGTCTTGATCACCAAATAGATAACCTTCCCTCTGGATTGAGTCCTAGGTTGATGTAGCCCCATGTCAGGGTGGACTGAGCCTATGACCAGCCCTTGACAACTTGGAGAGGGGATTTCAGGCAGGATTTCCCTCTGAAGTTGCCTCCCCTCAGCTCCAGGTCAGGTGTCCCTATAGAAACCACAACCTGTAGGATAAATCAAGTTATATATGAAAAATAATGGCATTGTTTCTTAGTTTCCTTCAGAGGACTACAGTCCCCAGGGAGCAGTTCCTTACCCATGCAAAAGCTGGGCAGGAAGACAATGATCAAGCTAGGAGAGCTGGCAGGACCTTGCTTCTGTGATAAGGGAGGGTGGTAAAGAAGTTGATTCTTGTGTTGCTTATGATTTGAAAATAATAATTATTAATAATGATGATGACATAATAATAAAGTTAGGATAACTGACTCTAAAAATGGCTAGACCTAAATTTTAACAGCTATATGACTTTGATCTTACTTTATGCCCCTTTGAGCCTCAATTTTCTCATCTGTAAAACAGGCTAGCAAGAGTACTTACCTCATAGGTTTCCAGACTCAATTTTCTCATCTGTAAAATAGGCTAGCAAGAGTACTTACCTCATAGGTTTGAAGTAAGCACTAAACATGATTTTGAAATGTGTTTTTGAGCACAATATTAATGTTCAATAAATGTAGATGGTCTCATTAATCATTATCATGTGTTTCAGGCTACTTTCTATTTTCCACTCTTCAATGCCATTTCCTGGAACCTTCCACTTTTCCTGTACTACTGTTACCTTTCTCTTAGTCACAATATCTATGCCTAATTTCTTGCTTGAAGATTCATTATATAATTTCCCAAGACTTTAAAGGAAGAATCCCCTCATTTTGTACAGGTATGAAATCTGAGCTATCTCTGGGTCATCTTAAATGACAACTGAATTCAAGAAGCAAGCCAGGGACAGATTCAGATTTTATTGTTGTATTTCAAAGTACCTTTGTCCAGGTACCTCATCCATCTATATTTTCTTTATAAGCCCCCCAGAGAGAAAGAGAGACAGGAGGAGGAGACAAAGGATAAATGTTTTATCCCAGCTTGCAGCTGGCGTCATTCTATTTGATTTGCAGGCCTTTTGGCAAAACAAAAGGCCTTTTTTGTTCTTGTACAATATATATTCTCTTTAAAGGTATTCCAATGAGGAAAAAAAAAATAGCATGCACTGGACAGACTGGAGTTCTAACAGATAGAAACAGGACTCTTAGTTGCTGATGTACTCTTCACAGGGAAAACTAGAGGCCATATAAAACATTCTTTTCTAAATAGCATTTAAATTTTTATGATAGTTTCCTTTGAAATATGTATGAGTGGCATTCTCAGGAAGTTAGTACATTTATAGTACTATTGAAAACTTTTCTAAAAAGCCAGAGAATAAACATTCAGAGAATCTCTATATGTTTGAGTAACAATATATAGAAGAGTATATTTGCTTATTGCAGCTAATTTTAAATGTCTCCAACCTGCTATCTCTAAATTGTTCCTACTGACGTTCAAAAGTAGTATGCCTTCTCAGTCACATAAACAGTAAAAATAAATAAATAGGTAAACTAACTTAAAAACATCATTCAGAGTTCATAATAATAAACAATGAGTAAATGTAATTTAATAAAATGTGATCAAGTGTTTACTATGTACAATATTCTATACTGAGTACTTTTCATATGTAATGTCATTTACTCTTCCCAACTACCGTAGGAAGAAGGTACAATTATCCCCATTCTATAATTGAGCAAAGTAAGGGTTAGGGAGGTTAATACTTTGCCTTAGGTCTCATAGCTAGTAAGGGCTGGTGCCGGGTAGGAGCTGGGACCCTGCCTTGAGAAGCTGTCCGTCATTCATTCCAGAGCATCCTCTGCCACCCATTATTCACTGCCATCTAAGGTGGGAGAGGCCCCAGATCAGTGGACACAGGTATTACATTTGCTTTCAAATGTCATAGTTGTTTTGAATTAAAACCTTTGGGTTCTATTTTACCTAGAGTCCATACATTAAAATATAGATGATAAGAGAAAATTAGCTTTTCAATTTTAATTTAATAATTGAGTTAAAAAGTCAGTCTGATGAGAGATTTCATGAGAATAAAGTGCTGTGAGTGGAGCTAGGAATCTGAATGGTTGAGTGCCTTTGTCTAAGTGCAAAGTTTGAAAAGCTCATTATATTGATAAGGTAGGACATTTCAGGACATAGGTTTGAAAGGGCTATTTAGTGTTGAATTTTTAAAATTTTTTGTCTTAAAAATAAAAAGTATATGATACTCTTTCCCTTTCATTTCTCAAATGAACTGTTAATCTAGGAAGTCCAATTTGTTTGTTGATGGAAGGGTGTTGCCCAACATTTGTTGTGTTAAATAATGATCACCTAACTTAATAATTCTTTTTGAAAACATTAATCACAAATGTACTGGGGAGGGGGAAGGATCTCATGGCTTATTAGATTGTTGGCCAAACCTCACCAGCTCAAATATAGCCTGTCGTTATTAAAATGCAATACTGGTATTTAATCTCCTAGTCAAGCTAAATGATAATGTGAAACAAAGCTAACCGATATCAGGACATCTGATATCAAGAATTCATGAAGTAAAATGCCATCGTACAGCAAGAAATCTAATGCTTTTGCTTCTTATCTTTTGAAAAGAAATAAAATGAGCTTTATTGGGCTCAGTGGTTCTTAGAAATGAAAGGTTAGAGACAAACAGATCTATGGTGGAATCTGCGGCATTCTCTAAACAAGCAGACTAAGCAGCTTGTACTGCCTGTCCCCTTAGGGTGCACGCTTTGGGGCTCTGGTACCTCTCAAAAGACTGCATTTCTGGGGGGTAGGGAGAAACACAAAATGCAGATTACACTGTAACCATGAAAGAAAGGGAAGAAAAGCCCAGGCAAAGGTCTTGTTATCAAGCTGCTGTGCAGCAAGGAGGCTGCCAGATGAGGTTTTTCAAACGTTGCAGGAACCAGATGCAAGGGTGCAGCTTGGATTGCCGCAGCGGGCTGCAGTTGTGTGTGTTTCAGGGACAGACACAAGGGGAAGCAGCAGCCAGTGCATACCCAGGCTGCTGCCTGTAAGCCTTTACCCAGAGAAGAGCCACAGCAGCTGGGAAATTCCTCCTCCTCCGGTCGAGGCGGCTGAAGGGTGGCTCAGGTTGAGGCAGGGGCGGCGTTCCCAGCCCATCCCTCAGCCCCGGGGCTGCTGTGTGGGCAGGGAGGCCTCCTGCACCGTGTCAGGGAGGCCGGCCAAGAAACCCTCCCTCTCCAGAGAAAGCGGATCACAGTTCAGGTGGGGACTTCCTTGGTACCGTACCTGGCTCAAGCAGAGCATGTGGGCGGCCGGCAGCAGGCATTTCTGGTTATGGCAGCCCAGAAATGAAAGCAGCAGCGGCCACCGCCTCTGAGCGCTGCAGGGAGATCGCACCCAGCAAATAAGAAGCAAGTCCTGGCCCCGGAGGAGGAGGAGCGGCTGAGCATCTCTCTCCCGCTCCTCCGTGTCCTTTAAATGAGGACTCCCTACCAAAGCCGGAGGTGGATCTGCAGAGCCTCCCTCTCCGCTCCTGACCCCTCGCTTACATCACTAACCTGTGACAGGCACATCTCCACGCCCGGTACCTGCTCCTCCAGCGGCTCCCAGTACTAGGAGCCTCTTTGTATGCTGCAGACATGGCCAGCCAGCAGGATTCGGGCTTCTTTGAGATCAGTATCAAATATTTACTGAAATCCTGGAGTAATAGTGAGTAATAGAAAATAAGCTTTTTGTTTGTTTGTTTGCTGGATGTTGCGTAAGGTTGGAGAAATCAGATCTCAACTGGACACGTATGTTTGTGAGCCAAGGAAGTTTTTTTGCTTCCATCTGCTATGAAAATCAAAATGTCAGAGACTGAACTAGCTTTGCTCCAGTGCAAAGGCTGTAGTGGAATGACAGTAGATTTTGTTTGCTTAAATTTTCAAGTGAGATGGCCCTTCAGACTCTGGTGAGCACATGACCAGGCTTTCCAGGCTGCCTTTTTTGCCTGGGTGTTTATTTGATTTGTTCAGGCTTCATCTAAATATTTCTGTGAAGTGCAGTTTAATCAGAGGGGTGTGGCAGGGTTTTGGAGTACTTCGTAATTGTTTTATTAGGGTATTGTCTAAAGAGAGAAAAGTACTTAATAATCCAAAACCCAAGACTCACCTTTTTTATAGAGACATCTGCAGATTTGTTTGATATCTCGCTTAGCCATGTGGATGATATTCAGAATGTCATTTAGTATCTGCATTTAAAAAAAAAAATCCTGATGTTTGCTGTAGTTCAAATAACATGCTTCTCTGAAATGTAAACAAGTGAAATTCTGACCCTAATCATTCATTAGGTTATCAAAGTATTATAGATTTTGAAGTTCCATTTCTGACCTACATAAAGATTTTGGCAATATGCTATTGCAAAAAGACAGCCTTTAAGCCATCCTGGATTTGGGATCAAATTGAAATGAGGCCTTCAAGTGATCAGTGATCTCTTATATTTTTATGAACACTTTAAAAACAAAGTCTTCTCTATTTCACCAACAGCTTTTGTGCTTGCTTTGGATAAAAGACCAGCAGGTGTTATAGATCCTTAATTGTTTTATTTTTTCCAATAAAAAATTTGATATTATATTATGGGCATACTAATGAACCTACCTATGCTCAAAGAGGTGGTGACTAATTATCTCCTCCATAAATGACCTGTGGCTAAGATTGTTCTTATGTAAACAAAACCTGGGCCAGAGAACCTGGGCTATAATTGTTTTGAGCAAAGAGCCAAAGTACCTTCTGCCTGGAGGTATTCAGGGATATGCATCTCTAAATGATATCCGTAGAAACCATTTTTTCCAGGTCATTTTGCACCACTGTATGCACTGTGGGGCTTATCTGAAGCTGCTTTTCTACAAAGTGGGGAAGCCATTTGGGAGCGATACTGTTGTCCAAACAGCATTCCTTTATTTGTTATGGCCATAAATCATTTAACTTGGATTCATTATTTGTATACTTCATACTTCACACAAGGATGAACCTTCCTTTGTCTATCTACCTTTTGATTAATGGAACGAATTAGACATATAGGGTGGCCTACAGAGCAGTTTTCTTACTAGAAAAAGAAAACTCACTTGTGAGTTTGAGATCTGTGTGATTTATAATCACCATTTGATTATTCCAAGGCCAGACTCTTTTCTTCTATCAATTTTTGTCACTGCCTTATTAGATAGAAAATGATGTTGTGATGAAACTGAGCTCAGTGGGATTTCTTTTAAAATCTCTCTCCTTGTGTATTTGCAAATGACTCTAGACAAAGTATATATTCTTCCATCCTTCCTAAAGCTACTCTCCCTCTCCCTCCATACACACATCAGGAAATGGTTCAAAGTGTTCATTTCCACTTTGAGAGTATCTGTGACACAATTTTGAATTCTTTCAATTTATTCAGCAAAGATGTACTCAACACCTATTCTGTGCCAGGCTGTAGGGCTATAAGAGGTGAATAAGCCACTGTCCCCGCCTTCTGTCTTAATTTCTTTATTTCACAGGAGTGAAGTTGGTGAGTCTCTAGTGTTCCTTTGGGGGCAGAATGTTTTTCAGTTTATTTGAGAGGAAGACGAAATATACTTTGAGCTTGTTACAACACTTACCTGCTTACAACCCGGCATAGTTCTCATTGCTAAGTTTTACATATTTTCAGTAGCAAAGAGAGAAAGGAATTTGTCTATGTGGAAGACAAAGTAGAAAACAGAAGCCTTAGGGCTCAACCTACCCAGTGTAACCTTGACCCAGAGGATGCACCACCGGGCAGGCAGCTAATTGCCCCTGCACGTGAATGCGTAGCATCACAGGCTTGAGAGCAAAGATGCATGCCTGGACGGAGAATCAGCCCCTAATTAGATGGTGGTGCTTATTTACAAAAGTGCAACAATTAAAAAGCAATAAAACAAATTATAAATATGGCTGACTGCTTTGCTAGACGTTAGTAAGAGGAAAGATGATTTCATAAGCATTTCCAGCTTCAGCTTTTCATTTAAAAAAAAATGGCACATTGTGGGGGGAAAATGTAATTGTATAATCTTTGTCTCTTCAAAGAATTAATAAGTCAATTAAACAAGTCATTCACTGCCTGGCAAGATGTATTAGCTTTTTATTCGGTGTTCATTTTGACATTCTCCTCTCCCTTGGCATGCCCGTTCTGTCAGGCCACCCTTTGGGTTGAGGAGCTGGGGATTCAAATGGACTCACTGCCTGGAAATGCAGTGTGGAAGCTTTTCTGTGGCGCCTTCTCTGACGCCCCCTCCCCTTTGGACACCTGTCCTGTTGCTTCTTCCCCAGCTGCTCAGTGATGCTTACAGCTGCCGCTTCTTGGTGCCCATGGCCACAGCCACCCTATCCCCTTCTCAACTGAACTAGGAGTATTCAGTGGTCCCTCATGGTTGAAGGATGCTCTCCAGCCCCTCTCCTCTGAGTATCAGTGGCCACCAACCAGGACCCTCTGTGGGCTCCATATCCGTCCTCTCTTCTCTTGTTTTTCTGCTCCCGGCATGCTTTACCTGCTCATCCACCTCTGCATTTTGCTGATTTTCTCCCAAATCCATGCATGTGTGTATGACAGCCCCATATCTGGCACACCCTCACCTAGATCACACAAGTGGGAGGGCCAAACAGGTTTGGCTCTGGTCTCTAGCTCTTGCATTTGTGTGGCTCCAGATAGTTAATTAAGCACTCTAATTCCACTTCATCATCAATAAGATGGAAGCAAAAATAATGGGTACTTCATAGGAGTAAATGAGGTATTAAGATATAAAGCTCTTCGTATAATGCCAAGCACATTGTGAATGCTCTATAAATATAAAAATAATGTCAATGGGTTCTAATGCTTCCCTCCCTTCTAAACCTACTTAAAATTCGATTTAGACCATGTCTTTCCTTAGTCTTGGCATCCTCAGTGGATTATTTTATGAGTAGTCACCACTTGCTACACCCCTGGAGAGGGCAATTACATGGATAGATGCCAAATTTAGTTGCTACTCTGGGCTATCTTTTCCCAGATTTACTTTTTAACTTTATAGCTACTGTCAGAATATTTATACCTTTCTCTAAGTGCATGTCTTCCAGAAACATGGGAGTTGACCTGGGAATTTTCTTGGTGGCTGAGACTCACCTTGGCCTTTTCAAGTTTGGTATAGAAAAAAAATTCAGAGTGGGAAGTTCCAAGCTATTTCATAGGAAAGGAGAACTTGCCTTGTATTACTGCACGGAGCTGGTGTGTGGGCTCCCACACCAGTCTGACAGCTCTGAATGGCTTCCTTGTAGTTCTGTCCACCTCATGATGCCCAGAACACTAGGTCCAATGAAAGAAGGTGCATTCAGAATCCCTTCAACACCTTGCTCTTTCCAGTGCAGTGCACACCCTTCCTATAACATTTGGCAAATCTTGCTAAACCATTGAGGAAAACTTTTGCGTGCTCATGAACTCTTTCAGATATTTAGAATTCCATTCACAAATTACTTGCTATGGGGAAACTGAATGATCTCTCTGCTGTAGAAAGGGGTTAGTGAGCATTGCAAAATGTCTTATGTTGATCTACAAAAGCTCGTATGCATTGAGAGAGTTAGAGTCTCCCAGGTGTTTATGGTGAGTTAAATTGTGTGTGGTAGTGAATTAAATTACATTGATAAGGGCAAGGCCATCCAACACAGAAGTGCAGGCTCATATGGGGTTAGCTCTGAGGCCAAAGAAAAATCACTGGGGAGTATAAATGAAAAGCTGCTTCTGTTGGCTGCAGAGAAGTACTTACTGAGGCCTATTCATGTGACAAGTGAACCTCAAGGACACTATGAGAAAGGCTTAAGAAAAAATTCAAAACTGTTGTTCATTTTAACCTCTGTGTGTGTGTGTGTGTGTGTGTGTGTGTGTGTTTGTAGCATAGGTATACTGGGGATGGCGCTCAGGACCTCACACATGATAGGCACAGGCTCTACCACTGAGCTACATCCCCAGCTCAGAACTTTTATTCATCCCTTAGAGGACCCAACATTGTTGCAGGCACTTAGCTGGGAGTTACTGCAATGTCCTTGAAGCTCAGTAGATGTTTGATGATCATGTACTCTCTAAGGCTACTGGGGTCACTTTGGCTAAAGTAGTTTATAGCCCTCATGAGAAACAAATACTCAAATCAGCATCCATGCTAAATAGAAAAGGGTCTGTCTCTGGCTTTACAGTCCAGACAAATCAGGGGAAATTTTTTTTTCATTTAAATGCACAAACAGTCCTAGAATAACAGTAACTGCCATTCTGTGTCAAGTACTGTGCTTGATGACTTATATATAGGGCAACCACATAATTATTCATCCAAACTGGGACACTTTTGAGAGCGTAAGTTAAAAATTATGCTGGAATACTGGGTGTCAGCTGGGAGTATCAGCGAGGCAAAGGGGGCCACACAACCACTCTGTTTATTACCTTTGTTCTTTCTAATAACCTAGTGAGGTTAGGTATTATCCATATTTTACAAATGAGAAAAATGAGACTTGAGAAAGTGATTTGCTCAAAGCCAGGATGCTAGGAAGTGCCATAAACCCTTCCCCTAAGCCAACTGATAATTGCATTGTTTTTATAATACCCAAAGGACCAAGGGATCCAGAACATTGTTGGGAACTTGGTACTTTATAGGTATTTTCATTTTTATTGGCTGATGCTTTGGCCAGTTCTCAGTTTCCCCCACCCACCCTCCCTTTCTGTGTGCCTCTGAAGGAAATTCTCATTCTGGCTCTTTCTGGCTGGAGAACAATATCCCCTTAGCACAGGTTTATTGGAATGGCCCAAGTATCCACCAGTCTTCTCCATAAACAATTACATATACTACATGGGCATTTCTGCCCCCTGTGATCTTTTGGTTAAACACATTCACAAAGTAGATTATAGTAAAATGGTATATTCTTTCTATTAGGAGCTGTTCATTGATTTTCCCTGGTTTTAAAGGTGTGTACTGACTCCAGGGCCAGGGATATAGCTTAGTGGTACAGCACTTGTAGAGCATGCTCAAAGCCCTGGATTTAATACCCAGCACTGCAAAAATAAATAAAAACCTCCAGTAAATAAAATGCATGCTTCTTTTAGAATGGTGGTTGCTGAGATTTCTCTGCTGGGTTGTATTTAGGAAACAGTGGCAATTTTCCTAATTATCATTAGCAGCTAGAGCAGGGAGAATCTTTGCAGGGATATGGAAATCTACCTGCAATTCAGGTATCTCCTTTTACCTGAGAGCTGCAGCCTGCTCTTCCATAAAACCAGCTACAAAACTGGCAGCACAAAATGAATGAACCTCGTCTTCTTTGCACTTTTACAGGCTGCTTGGTGAATTTGCCAAGTCAGACTTGAACAAGTCAGAAAGGTAAATGCAGTAGGCAAGGAAAGATGGCCTGAACAGTTTATAATCTGGGAACGGCCCAGAATATTTGAGAAAGTTGGCCAATATTTAGATGTTTCAACTGATACAGCATGCAAATATTCCCTTTATTTAAGACATCTGTTCGAAAACATTTTAACAGTCATGATTCATTCGCTTACTTTTGGGTACAGTTCAAGGAATTGAATAGGTCACATATGTCCTGATCATCATCTTTGTAACTTCTCCATTTTTGAACTTTCTATGATATTCTGAATGAGCTGGGCTCAGATGTAAGCTTGGGCCAATGAAAAATGACATTTTACCACAGACTGATAGCCCCATCAATAAACTTTTGTGCAGATCTGGTGCTGGTAGTAACCTTAAATTCATGTCACCCGGTGGTTTGCTCAGCACCTTCAAGCACACCACTTCATTTGATGAGTGGGATACTTTGATTAAGAATAAGCCAGCTGCTTCTCCAGTGTGCCTGGTTAAGGACGGCCAGACTTAATTCTTCCTAAGTTCGGTCTTTGTGGCAGGAGATTGGCATCATGTAGGTATGTTTTGTTTTCAGATCAGATTTAAATGAACAAATAATGTTCTTAGTCTACACTCTTTACCTTTGAATAGGACTTCTTAAAGATGCAGTGTAGTTTGGTATTTATCACGTGAGATACGCAGAGGTGAGTCCATCCAACAACTATACGCACTAAGATTTTCTGGATTTATGTGCACCCAACATTTATCTTAGCCTTCTTTAATAAACAATTAAATGTTATAATTTTCCACAACATGGTGCTTCCTGGGAACCACCCACTGTGAACACAGTACCCTAGTGTGGAAATTTTAGCAAGCAACCACTTTCTGGATGTGAACGGCATTTGTGGAACAAGGTAGTACATAGCTTAATCTCAGTTTTTTTCTTGCTAGTCTTTCCCACTTGATAGATCCCATTCATCATATTAATTTAAATATTGCTATGTTATGGAACTGTCAGCTAAATAACAAGAGAATGCTCTCTCTCTCTCTCTCTCTCTCTTTGGGCTGAAAGGTTGTCTCTCCCAAGGCTTGGAGGAGTAATATGGAATAGCCTTTTCCATAAGAACATCTTTATTTACTTTTCAATGCTGGATTCCACTACAAGACTTACTACCTGAGCCGGACGCAGTGGCGCAAGCCTGTAATCCCAGCACTTAGGGAGGCTGAGACAGGAGAATCGTGAGTTCAAAGCCAGCCTCAGCAAGGGCGAGGTACTAAGCAACTCAGTGAGACCCTGTCTCTACATAAAACACAAAATAGGGCTGGGGATGTGGCTCAATGGTCAAGTTCCCTTGAGTTCAATCCCCGGTACCGAAACAACAACAACAAACTTACTACCTGAGCATTAGTTTTTCTTGGGTACTGCAAGCATGTGCCCCAGCAAAACTTGGGTACATGCTTACCATTCAGGAGTATCAGAGAAGTAAGGCAAAGGCTATTTAACACTTGTGTATTGAGCACCAAATGCATACAAGATACTTTGTTCTGGGTACTACATTCAGCCCCCAGAGCTTCCCTTCCTTGTTGGATTTAAAATGCAAATATATTAATGCAGAAGTTCCCAAGACTTCTAAAACCCTATGGAGATGTATCCAGTGATGTTCTGGAGACAGTGTAGGCCCCATAGCATTTTTAAAAAATTTATTCTGATTAGGTTTAGGTTTACATGGCAGCAGAGTGCATTTTTGTTTCATTGTATATAAATGGGGCACAACTTTACTTTTCTCTGGTTGTACACAATATAGAGTTACACCATATGTGCAGTCATACATAAACCTAGGGCATTGTTGTCCATCGCATTCCATCATCTTTCCTGCTCCCTTGTCCCATCCCTTGCATTCCCTCCCGATTGACCAAAGTTCCCATGGCATTTTATTTGAAGAATGTGTGATAGATTCTATTGACTTTCACTTCATGGATTTATATTTTCACATTATCAGAGAGCAATTGGAAGCCTGATGTTTGCAGGCAAAGTTCTATCAGAACACTTTTAATATTTCTTCTAGCAGAATGGCTAAAGGAGAAGAAATGTAAGTTGTTTACATTAAACCGGATTGGAGCACTTGACTAGATTTCAGTGGATGAGGCAGCACATGTTTCAGATAGACTTCTATACATGAAGAGTTGCCAGGGTTTTCAGATTTTTGATTGTGGGGGCTAGGCAGTGGCTGAGCACTTGCTTAGCATGAACCTAGGTTCAACTCCCAGTGCCACCAACAAAATAAATACATAAAATCTTGAAGATGAGACAAATTTAAAGCCCTAACATTATGAGTGGTTCTCTCACTTTTCAGTGTATTGGAGATTAAAGAGAAGAGATGTGTATGGTAGGGAACAGAATGTATCATATATTTCCATAAGTTAAATTTAATGATCATATATGTCACCTATGATCTTACCCGTACTTTATATTTCACAGAACATACAAGCACAAGCATTTAAATGTTAGTCACCCAAAACTCCAGATGCTAAGCAGTGAAAGTTTATATTCTGCCAGCATATCAGACTCTGTAATGAGTCTGATTTGGTTTAATTCCTTTCTACTGTTTAGTCATTTGATGAGCCACAGATGGAAATGTAAGCCAGAGCCATAACATTTTGGCTAATACTTTTTATGCTGCTGTAAGAATTTGTTGTCATGTCAATTTGAGGGAGTTGAAATCTTTTTTCAAGAAGGCATTCAAATCTACATTAAGTGCTTTTATCAACCCTGATTTGATATACAACTCTGACTGCTTCTGCCGTTCTTAATCAATTGCAAAGTACAAAGTAATTTAGCAGTTGAAGACAGCTTTGAAATTCCAGGATTTCTCAGCTGGTGCCCCAAATATAACATTATGGAAATACACAATTAAATTTCCATTAAATTTTTTTTCTAAGCTTGAGAAACACTAGGCTGAGTTCTTTGAGTTTAGCCTTAAACAGGTAAATATGTATTTTGGCAGCCACGGGAAGGATAGGGTATTAGATTAACTAGGGCAATACTTTAGTAAGATTCCATTTGAATGTTATATTAGTACAGAGGGATTTGATCCGTCAATAAAATTGTGTTGTGTAAGAGTCAAATCAATAAATGTTTCAACTGTGCAAATACAAGATTGGGTTTTTCTTCCCTGTTTTCTGTCATTTCTTTTTTTGTGTGTGTGTGACCTCAGTTGCCTCCTCTCACTTCCTCATGAGAAAGAAACAGACCTGACCCTTTCTGTCTTACTGGTGGATGGTGGCTTTGAATAACTCCACCAGAAAAATGAGGTTTATGTAGACCTCATTTTTGTTGGTTGTCAGTTATTTCTCCTACACCATTAAAGCCAGACCAAAGGAGGTTTGGCTGTATGTTGTTGAACTTGACTGATAAAGGCCAGGTCTCAGATCTGCTTTCCAAGCCCGGTCAGCTTCTCGAACTACCTTGCTTTTCAATCACCTGAATAGGATAAGGTTGTCACCCAGCACAGCCTATCAGGTTCTTTTTATTGTTGTTCCCAGTAAACGACTGTGTCTAACTTAGGATATTGGAACAGGGTTCTCTCCAAACTGAAGTGGAAGCATTCTTGGTCTAGAGTCATACATTTTTTTTTCCATACGAAGTTGAGGTGTGACAAATATACAAACTGCTGGCATTCTGAAGGTTTTAAAATATATGATTATAGAGCTGAAGGATACTTAAACTCTCCTAGGTTTTGGTAGAGATCATGTTTCAGTTAAACCATGTTGAAATTGAAAAGGGCATAAGGATGCAAGAGGCTATGAAAAATCTGGAACATTGGTTTGTTCTAGCATTCACTTGACTTCTGCTTACAGCGAGGTAGAAAGCTCTATGGCAGCATCAACGAACTTTAAAACTAACAAAAGTTGCTGTAGGTGAATAGATTGCCTGTGAACTTAGCAAATTGTAAGCAATTAGTTTAATATTCACAAGTAACAACACCAATTAAAAGACAAATTGCAATGTGTCTTTTTTTTATAAAATCTACTTTTCAACTTATAGTTTCTGAAAATCACATTTTTAGTGAATCTTACCCCCAAAAGAGGCCTGGTAATTGAAGCACAACGTGGTCTTACCTACAGTATCATCTCACTATTTTGAGATTAATCTCCTACTTCTAAATGAGAATTTCTGCTTCTTTAGGGGTGTGTGAGGACCACACACACAGCAAGTAGCGTTCACCTGGGTTGCATCCTGAGGTCTATCTTCAGGGTCTTATCCAGGATGAGAATGAAGACAACTCGTCCCTTTTCCATTTCCTTTGACTGAATACAGCTTAAAAAAAACAAAACAAAAAACAAACAAACCCAAAAAACAAAAAACAGAGGCACTTTTGTGTCTTGTCTAATTTTTTCATCCGTTTTCTAACACACCTGGAGTGCTTCTTATGGGAAAACTAATCCTAATTTATGCTGATTGAGATGTCAGTGTTGGAGGTATTTGAAAACCTGGCCTCATTTTTGTCAGGCAGGGTGAACTAATTTGAACTAGTTTGAATTTTAGGAAAGATCAAGATTATGAATGAGATTGAAGATTCTAGGATATTTTAAACATCCAGGAATCTATTTTATCTTAGCTTCTTTTTCTTTCTCTTATTAATCCAGTTTGTTTTAACAATTTCCATCCTTATATCACTTTCTTAGAGAAACAGAGGAGTTGAAATTCAAACCATATCTTCTGCAATTAGTCAACTGTTTACCAAATAAAGGAAGAGGGAAGGGAAGGAGGGAAAATAATGGATAGAAGTAGTGTACTAGCCAGGCGTGATGGTGCATGCCTGTAATCCCAGGGACTCCGAAAGATGAGATTAGAAGGATCACAAGTTCAGGTCCAGCCTTAGCAATTTAGTGAAGCCCTAAGCAACTTAGTAGGATCCTGTCTCGATAGATAGATAGATACATACATACATAGATACATAGATACATAGATAGGGCTGGGGATGTAGCTCAGTGGTAAAGCACCCTTGTATTAAATCCCTGATACTAAAAAAAAAGTTGGATTCTGAAGATCCAGTGACTTCCACTTCTAAATGCCTCCTGTTGCTAATTGCAATTGTAATTGCAATTGTAACATGCTGTTCACAGGTTTATTATTATGGTAAATACATAGAAAATATTTTGCCATCTAGTAATTTGAAGTGTGTGTTATTTTAGTATGGTTTTGCTATAAATTATAGAATAACTTCCTAAAGGCTGAAAGGATAAAGTTTTCATTAGGTTGCTCAACCCACAGCCCAAAGATGGATGTGTTAAGAAGAAAGGCTTGAATTTTAAGAAAGATCAAAATCATGAATGAGATTGAAAGAATCCAGACCATCAGATCTTAGATTTGTCCCTGTGTGCTCACAAGGTGACCACCTCAGTTCAAAGAGCCTTATTTCAGTTGTGAGTCAGGAGGAAGGGGATGTCCCCCAGCAGACTTCCTCTTGGTCTCTCATTGGGATTGGGTCCCAGGCCCATCCTGAGAACAATCACTGGCAAGGCTGACTGGAATTGCCAAGGTGACTTGGATGAATCCTGGTTCTTACCCTGGTACTAGGCTGGGTCCATCTTCTCTGAGGCCAAGGACCTCTCCCTGCTCCCTTTTGATAAAGCAGATTCCTTGACTGGGCATAAGAGAAGGCAAGCAGGAGTGACACCAGCACTTGCTCTGTTCATCCCTCCCACCTGCCGTGTTGGACACAGCACAAAGGGCAGGACAGGAGCTGACATCGACAAGCCCAGTTATCACCACCAGTGCATCCTTTCTTACCGTCTACATCATGACACCATTTTACACCTGGGGAAAGATGACGGAATCACTTCTAAATGATGGAGCTAGGATTTGAACCTAGACTCTGGGATAAACACTGATCTGCACTGCCTTTCCTCATTATTTGCAAGGTACAGACTTTGGCTAACAGTAGATGAAACTGAGGCTCCTCAGGTAGGAGCAGAATCACATGGACATGTACTCCCCTCTAAGCTAAGACACTGGTATTTGTCAGAGCGGTGGCAAAGCATTTTGTGAGTAGTCAAGACAAAAAGCCTGTGTCTCTTTGTCTGTAGTTTTAGAAAAGGAAGTATTTCTTGATGTTTTCATTCTTATGCTTCCTCAAAAAGAAATTGAGCCTTTTGGTTTTTGTTATTGTTGTTGTTCTGTTTTGTTTTTCGTACTGGGAATTGAACTCAGGGGCACTCCACCACTGAGCCACATCCCCAGCCCTATTCTGTATTTTATTTAAAGGCAGGGTCTCACTGAGTTGCTTAGCGTTTTGCCATTGCTGAGGCTGGCTTTGAATTCATGGTCCTCCTACCTCAGCCTCCTGAGCCGCTGGGATTGCAAGCATGAGCCACTGAGCCTGGCTTCTAATTGCTTTTTTATAAAGAAAATTATAAGAGAGGATTTTACTAGACCAGAAACTTGAACTCTTTAAGATTATACCCAGTTGTCAGTTGGAAGAGACAAAAAAAAAAGGAACATATTAGATTAAATGAAATCTCTTTTACATTCAAATTAACATACAGTATTTGTTTAAGGCCATTTGAATGTAATAGATGAAATGCCCTTACTATTTCCCTGAGAGACCAAATGACAAAATGTTTTTGTTTTCATATATTCCCATTTCATGGAAATATCAATATTTTCCAAAGAAGTACATATTTTAATGTTTTGCTTAGATATAGCTATTAAGATTAAAAAATCTCATTATTCACTGACTTTACCTTCCCATGACCTCTATAAGCTAGGTCTTGCAGTGGTTTAATATGAAGAAATCACTAGTATATATGATGAACTACTATGTATTGGCCTCAGTGCTAAACACTAGCTCATGTAAACTTCATCAAATCCTGTTAAGGCAAATACCATTTGATAGACAAAAAACAAAAATCTAATAATTGAATAACAGATTTTCCGCCAGGTGCAGTGGCGCACACCTGTAATCCCAGCAGCTCAGGAGGCTGAGACAGGAGGATAGCAAGTTCAAAGTCAGTCTCAGCAACTTAGCAAGGCCCTAAGCAACGTAGTGAGACCCTGTCTCAAAATAAAAAGGCCTGGGTATGTGGCTCGGTGGTTAAGTGTCCCTGGGTTTGATTTCTGGTACACAGAGATTTCTCAAGGGAGTACACTAGTAAGTTATGCCCAGATTCACATCTACTTCTGAATCCAGAGCTTCTATTCTTGTTAGCAGCTCAGCAAGGACCATGCCCACCACCACCTCCTCTGCTTATTTCCTTCCAGAACACCTGAAAGAGCCAGGTACCTGCAATTCAGTTACTGGGGAAACAAGAAGGTTTTTGTTTTGTTTTGTTTTACTGAAAACAGGAAAAATACATCTTTGCTACCCTGATTGACTTGCTGCTTCTAGCCTTTTGGACACAGTTTTTGTAGACAGCAGAAAAATAAAACAAAATTCTAATACTCTCAGATGATTTTAATCTTAATCTGAACATAAGCCAAGTTCCTGACCTTAAGAAAAATGTCAAGTGAAAAAGATCTACTTAAATCAATAATTACAATAAAATATGAGCCATCATCCATGCCAAGGAATGTCAATTGTGTATATGTGAGTGATGATTATTTGTACATTAATATCACTCACTGGCTTCTCAGACCAGATTTTCCTCTGTTAATGTCCCTAGCTTGTTGATTTGCATGTCCAAAATGGGATCTTTTCTCACCAGCATGATGAAGCTGTGATTCTGTCCTCTTTCCTTCAGGGCCTTTAGTGGACTCAGCTTCCTCACACATGCTGAATTTCACTGTCAGTTTCAGGCAAGAAACTGAAGTTCCTTTCATGCTTTCATTGTTGGTCATCCAAATCACCCCTAAAACTTGTCTTGATTTCCTTCTGGAATCTCCCATCCAGATCTTTGTCACCATCACCTCTGCCAAAGCCCACTTCTGAGTCTTCATCACCCCGCATCTGGAGCACTCAAAACTCCTCACCAGCTTCTGCTTCCATTGCCTATCCAGGATGCCCCAGTCCTTCCCACAGTTCTGCCTGTTGACCTTCACCCTTGCTCTTGTATTTGCTTGACAGCTCTGAGAGTGGTGCTTTCGTGGGTGGGCAGGGATTGCATATCAAACGCATTTAATGTTGATGGTTTTGCAAATGCAATAAATAATTAAAATATCATTTGGAACTGGAAGTCATCTTCTGAGTTAATCCTCTCGAGGACAGATATCCAAACCATTTGTATTGGTAAGTTTAAGAGTTCTGTCAGGGGCTGGGATTGCAGCTCAGTGGTAGAGCTCTTTCTTGCCTTGCATGCGTGAGGCCCTGGGTTCGATCCTCAGCACCACATACAAAGCAATAAAATAAAGACAGAATGTCCATCTACAACTAAAAATATATTAAAAAAAAAAAAAGAGTTCCGTCAGATGCAGAAAAGGACTCAATCCCTGACCCATAGTTTATAATCTAAAACCAATGGTTTCCTCAGAGTATTTGTCATGATCCTTGTTCAGGGATGGTATAGAAGTATTATTGTAGCACTAGGGTAAAATGGAATAACATGTACTGTTCTGTTTATGCTGGTGAGATTTGAAGAACCTGGATTTGACGCAGCATGATACAGAAATTGAGGACAAGCTTGCTATAAATTAAGTGAGAGACCAAAGGCTAAGTCTAGTATCTGGCTAGTGTATTAAATGAGCTCAGGCAGAGGCTATAACTACTTATGAAGTGTACACATGCCAGGGGTGGAAGACCCACTCAACAATTCTCAAGTGTCCCTCGTACACAAGAAAGCAGCCATCAAACTGGCCCACATGAGCTCATTAAGTATCATATTGTTCTGCCAGACAAGGCTTTTGTTTTAGGGAGTGACTAAGAGACTGTCACTTCTTGGGCCAGGAGGATGAAAATGCTCTTTGAGCTCTGGGAAAAGGATAGAGAGAAATTGTTGATACCGGTCCTAGGACATCCCTCCCCATTTCAGTCTGTGTCTATTGTGCTGTTTTATGGTGAACAATGACTATCAAGCTGATTTTAGTCAGCTCCATGTTTTCATGAAGTTTCTGCTGTTGAGTCACAGAAGGGAAAAGAGGGTAAAATGTTCTCTGAATGGTATTAAATTGGTGCCAAAAGATCTACCCTTGCCTGGTGCTGCTGGGGCTGGCAAAGTTATGTGAGCTCAGAACTTGAGTCCAAGCCTCCCATCTTCTCCAGTTCAAGTGGAAAGTTAACAGTCTGGAAGAGCCAAGAGTATCCCACTTGGGTTATTTGCTTTTTTTTTTTTTTTTTTTTTTTTTTTTTTTTTTCATGCTGACAACAGAAGTGAATCACACTCTTCACTGAGCCCTGCTGCAGAGGGAAATGATGCAACAGGGGTCATGTGGCACAAAGAAGAAGGGCCCATTGTGCAAACCCAGTTCTCCATTGTCTTCCCATCTACACTGAGGTTCAACACCGTTGTGGGGAAGCAACACAAAGTTGTGGGTTTTCCCCGCCTCTCTCATGGTACTGGGTATTAAACTTAGGGCCTTAGGCATGCAAAGCATTCACTCTACCACTGAGCTCCATCCCTCGCCCAAAGTTGTAGTCCTTAATCTTGGATCTTTCTCTACATGAAGGAGCCAAGATGTTTTGCTTTGTTTCTGTCACTTTTTAAATTTTTCTGACTTTTGGACCACAAGATTGATTCATTTGTTTTTGTTTTGTTTTTTAAGGTACTGAGGATTGAACCCAGGGGTGCTCTACCACTGAAATACATCTCTAGCCCTTTTTATTTTTATTTTGAGAATTGCCAAGACTGGCCTCAGACTTATAGTCCTTGTACCCCAGCCTCCCAAAATTGCTGGTTATTGATTTTTGTTATAATACACAGTATAAAAATAATGGATCCAAGTTTGTTTGACATAACTTTGATTGAATAAGAGTGTTCCTGTATGATTTGGGACAGGTAGGTACATGTGCTTTGTCTTAGCCACATGTGCCCATAAGCAAGTTACTTAATTAAATTCTGATTCTGAAAAAGGTACTGATATAAACAGACTACACATGTTATCAGTGTGTGTATATGTGTGTATATATAATATAAATATGTATAAATGTATGATATGCATATCACCAAATGTATCTCTATAAATAAATGTCTACCTACCCATAGAGTCACAATAATTAAATGAATGAATTTGTATTAAGTGCTCAATTTACTCACTATCGTAATTACTTAGTAAATGGTAGCCATTATTATTAATTTACTAAATCAATCCATGTTTAAATCTTCTTATGAGTTAATGATACATCACTGAGGCACCATGACCAGGAACCAAAGGCCCCTGGAATCTCTTTGTGACATCTTCTTGTCTTGGTTACTTGAACTTGACCACTCCCTAGAGAAGACATTTTGGTAGAGAGGTTATGTTTCTGGAACCCCAGAGAATAAGCCACCTGAAGATGTCCAAGATGGAACACCTTCCATCTGAATTCAGAGCTGGTTCAGTGACGATGATGTAGCAAGGCATGACTAAATGCTATATATTGTTTCAGCTTTTCTGTGAGCTTCACATGAATTAGACCCAATGCATGAGCTTTCTGAACCTGGGTCCAACTCCTGTCCCAAGTATGAGTTCAAGTGCCACCTCCAGGATGAAGTCATCTGTGTTACACCCACTTCCCCTGCCCTTTCCACATACCTCCACTGTAGCAATGGTGACATTGTTGTGCAACTATGCCTTGCCCAAGTCCCTCCTGGGCTAAGAATTAGCCATCTTTTCATTTTTACACTATAGTACATTTCAGGGCACATTGGCTCTCCTTAGTGATCTGTCAAATGTTACTGAGTGAATAGAATTATGTGAATGGGTGTGGGAGGTTTATGGCTGGACTTAACTAACATTTTTCTCATCAAGTTGGTCACTACCCAGCAAGCAATAACCAGTGTTTTGTCTTTGGGGTTCATTCTATCTTTGACTCCAAGCAAGAGCTCAACATCTACCTATAAAGTCTCCTTTCTCTGTAAACTTCACCTGGTTTCCTTGAGTGGATTCAACAATCTAAAAGTCATTATTGTGCTCACAGGACTTTGGAAAAATCCCTGAAACTCAAAACAAAGTTAAAGTGAAACAATTTTTTTTATGTCTGCAATGAATGATCAGCTACCTTGAAGAGAATATTACTGAGATTAAATTTTTGTTTGATTTTTAATCAGTTGGCACTGTCAAGGATTGCTCTTGGTAAAAATATTAATTTATTCCTACATTTGTCCAAATGTCATTTAAATTACATGGATTTAATTTAACTTTACTTTTAAACCTTCCAGCTTCTTTTGCCAAATTGGAAGGAAACCATGCTCAGTGAAGTCTACCAAGCTAATTTAATTCTTTACTGACTGATCGAGGTCAGTAAACCTTTTTCCATGTGGAGGATACTGCTGTTTCATATTTGTTTGGAGAAATTGTTTGTCTTAACTAGGAAAAAAAACCCTAAGTTCTAAACCCAAAGATTTCATCACAGTGATTAAGGTACACATTAAAGCATCCATCCAAGTTGTACATGCCTGAATAAGATGTGGAAAATGCCTGAGAGTGAATAGGCAGGCCTCTCTTTCCCTTCTTATCCATTATTAAATGCTTGCAAGTGTCAAGCGTGGTGGTCAAGTCCATAGTGAATCAGCAGGCCCAGCTCCTGCCTTCTGTGGGCTTCACAAGAAAGGAGAGCTAGGGAAGTTGTAGAAAGAACCAAAATGCTTTAATAAGAAACATTTTATCTGTGCCAGATGTGCTGGGACCCAGAAATCCCAAACTCAGTCATCCTTCAGAGAAGGAAGTGATTCATCATAGCAAGTGAGAGGGAAGAGGCGGAGGAATAGTTCACCAAGGCTGTGACATTTGAACTTGAGGAATATTACAGAGCAGAGGAGAAAGGGCAGAGGGAGAGAGCATTTGCAGGGAGGTGAGAAAGTGCCTGAGCATTGCAGGCAGGTATGGCTGGACACCAGGGTGTCAAGAAAGAGTGACAGTTGGTATTCGAAGGCCAGCTGAGTCAGATGACCAGGAGCCAGAGGGTCCTGGCTTTTTCCTGGTAGCACTGGGCAGCCCATAGGTTTTTAAGCAAGGAGCAACATGATGCCATCCCAGCTTGGACTGGGAGTCTGAAGTGAGAATAGGGGTAGGGAGAATCACTGTCAGGATGGCTGAGAGGAGATGACAAGGACTCATAGTCAGGTAGTGGCAGGGCAACTGGAGGGAGGGAGCAGACCCAAGCCCTTCATCTAGGTAAAGCCATCAGGTCGTGGCATCTTTTCTGGATCCAGCCTATGTATTATCTTAACATATATTATTATTATTAGTTTTTTTTTTGGTACTGGGGATTGAACTCCGGGGTACTCAACCACTGAGCCACATCCCCAGCCCTATTTTGTGTTTTATGTAGAGACAGGGTCTCACTGAGTTGCTTAGTGCCTCACCGTTGCTGAGGCTGGCTTTGAACTCGTGATTCTCCTGTCTCAGCCTCCCTAAGTACTGGGATTACAGGCTTGCGCCACCGCGCCCGGCTTAACATATATTATTTTTAAAAGTGTGCTTATGGGGCTGGCATTGTGGCTCAGTGGTAGAGCACTTGCCTAGCATGTGTGGGGCACTGGGTTTGACATATAAATAAATAAATATAAATAAAATACATAGAAATAAATAAAGATATTGTGACCATCTACAACTAAAAAAAAAGTATGCTTATGTAGTTGGTGCTTTAAAATAAAAAAGAAGTTATCACTTGAGGAATAGTGTTTTGAAACTATGCATAGAAAATAAGCTCTTTAAATAGAATATTGTTGAGGGTAAAAGGTGATGGTAGGTTTATCTCTTGGTGACACTCATTGATGGATCACACAGAATAACACAAAGACATTTGCAGCTGTTGCTCAGCCCCTGCTGCATTCAATTCATGGGCACTCTTAGGGTACAGATCGAAAAAGGCTGTTTGCTTTCTTTTTGGTGTTCAATGAAATATACAACTTAGGTAACCAAATAACCTTGAACTATTTATTATTTATTTCTTTATTGGTGTGTGTGCTGCTAGGGATGAAACCCGGGGCCTCGCACATGCTAGACAAGCTCTTTACCACTGAGAGGCACCCCTTGCCCTTTTTATTTTGAGATAGGGTCTTCCTAAGTTGCCAAAGCTGGCCTCACATGGGATTCTCCAGCCTCATTGGCCCATGCCCAGCCTTTGAACCATTTAAGTGTCAAGTAAGCCCCTCATAGATGCAGCAGAACCTGACAGCTCATGGTGTCAGTGCATCTGAGCTGTCTAATAATTGCTTTTCACATATAAAAACCAAGAAAGTGTAATGTAATTTTCACAGAGCATTGGGAAGGGTCCCAAAGATAGCACTCCTTGAGACACAAGTTCAAGGTCATCTCTGCCAGCTGCTTTTTTTATATTCATAGGTTATATGGTTTGGTTCTCTAATGACACACAGGCACCTTTCTTTCTGCCTCTAGGGAGAGCAGTGTGCTTTTCAGGACCAGATGTACAAATTCCTCTAGGAGAAAATATCTGCTGGTCTCAGATGAATTTATGAAAGTCTAAGTTCTTGTGTTTTTATGCCTGTTCTAACTCCATCCCATGAGGAAGCATGAACATGTGAGGAAATTTCTGGAAGTTGTCATTTATTTATTTATATATTTATTTATTTGCTACTGAGGATTTAATCCAAGGGCAATTTACTGCTGAGCTACATCCCTAGGCCCTCCCCCCCGCTTTTGAGACAGGGTCTCACTAAATTGCTTAGGCCTCGCTAACTTGTAAGTTGTAATAACTTTTGTGGGCTGCCAGGACACACAAACTCAGTGGCAACTTCAGAATGCCAGAGTGCTGTGGTCACAATTAATAAGTAATGGCACGTGTAGTCTTTGCATCAGGAGGTAAGGCACAGATACCACTGACTTATCATAACAAAACAACAGGTTTTAAGCCTTACGCCCGTACTCTTGTGTACTCTCAATCCTCTGAACGAATATCACAAAATACGCTTATTTATATTAATTTTTAATTGCACATCCATCACGGATGCTTTCCAGGAAGACCTGTCAACATGACATGGCAGCATGTCCCACAGTTTCTGAAAACGCTGCCTGATGAGGATTAGTCCAGTGGACAGACCTGTGGCGATGCAAAGTGCCGCACAGCGGTTGCACTCCATTCACCTGGAGTGAAGGATTTCCATTCCCCTCCGAATTGGGATGCAAACTCAAAACTGTTTCATCCCAGGATGTAGGTGGGTGAGGAAAATAACCATTTCCCTTTTATTTGGTTAAGGGAGGTTTCGTGGTACAAGTGAGATTTTTAAAAGGTCTTTGAAGGAGAAGATGGGTTGGCAGGATGGAGGGAAAAGACATGTCAAGTGGGTAGTTGGGAGTGATAGAAGCCAAGGAAGGGAGTGGCGGAGTAGCTGGCAAGAGCAGATGGAAGGGAATTCAAAAACTGCCTACTGGAATGAAAGGGAAGACTAACCAAAGACTGTGTGGACATTTGCTTTAGTGGGACTGTTCTCCCTAGCACTCACATCACGCCTGAGCGTTCAGATGGGCATTAGCTCTGTGAGACCCTAGACCCTAGGCACACAGCATCAGTGATGAGGCTACAGCAGTAGGAGTCAAAGCAATGGCCATGCCTGTTTTGCTAGTGCAAGTTTGTATTAGCCATTCATAATTTTCAGTAGTTTTACCTGCTTTTCTTCTCACATAGATGTGATTTTAAAAGTTACAGAGGCTGAGAGTGCAGTTGAGGAGTAGATGCTTGTTTCAGCATGTGTGATGCCTTGGGTTCAATCCCCAACACCAAAAAATAAACATAAATTTAAAAATCATAGACTTTAACAAATACTCATTGAGGAGCCACCATATACAAAACACTGCAGGAGAAAGTAGGGAATAGCCAAGAAGCGTGAGCTGCTTTCCACATTGCAGGCAAGGCGGAAATTCATGTGATTTAAGTAAATATGCTCTATACTTAAAATATTTTGTTCATATATTTGCAAGTACATGTGACTGCATGCATTTATTAATTTATAAATACACAACACTGTGGCTTTTTCATAACACTTTTCCACATTTATCCACAGAAATTCTCCCCCATGTATCTGAGCTTTATAAAATAGTAATTGGTCTAGAATAGTGCGTCTGATGGAAATATAATACAAGGCACATATGTAATTCTAAGTTCTTTGGTATCCAACTAAACAGTATTTTATTACTTTCATATTTTTCACATTTTTATTGGTGCATTTTAGTTGTACATATAGGTGGGATTTGTTGTTACGTATTCATACATGCACAGAATATAACAGCATAATTTGGCCAATATCATTCCCAAGCATTTTCCCCCTCCCTCCCTACCTCCCACCTAGTCCCTTTCCTCTACTGATCTCCCTTTGATTTTTATAATCACCCCCACCTTTGTATTCCGTTGTACTCCCTAGCTTCTGCATATGAAAGAAAACATGACCCTTAACTTTCTGAGTTTGACTTATTTCACTTAACATGATAGTCTCTAGTTCCGTCCATTTCCCTGCAAATGCCATAATTTCATTTTTATTTATAGCTGAATAAAACTCCATTATGTATATATATCCCATTTTCTTTACCCATTCATCCATTGATGGACACCTAGGCTGGTTCCATTGTTTGCCTAGGTGCTATAAACATGTGCATGTATCACTAGAGTAAAACAACTTTAATTCTTCAGGGTAAATACTGAGAAGTAATAGAGCTGGGTCATGTGGTGGTTCCATGTCTAGTGTTTTGAGGAGCCTCCATCCTGATTTCCATAGTGGTTGTACTAATTTACAGTCTCACCAACAGTATGAAAGTGTTTCTTTTCCTTCACATCCTTTTCAGCATTTGTTATTATTTGTATTATTCATGTCTGCCATTCTGACTGGTGTGAGATGAATCTCAGTGGAGTTTTGATTTGCATTTTCCTAATTGCTAATGATGTTGAACATTTTTTCATGTATTTTTTGGCCATTTGTATTTCTTCTTTCAAGAAGTGTCTATTTAGTTCATGTGCCCATTTATTAATTGGGTTATTTGACTTTTTGATTCTCTATCAGAAGAGTAGCTGGCAAAGATTTTCTCCCATTCTGTGGGTTTTTTCTTCACATTCCTAATTGTTTCTTTTGCTGTATAGAAACTTTTGAATTTGATGCTGTCCCATTTATTAACTCTTGGCATTATTTCCTGAGCTTTAGGGGTCCTATTGAGAAAATCATTGCCTGTACCTAAAAACTAGAGTGTTAAACAGTACTTTAAAACATTTTGAATTTTTTGAATAATTCATTTACCAATCCAATAATACACCTAAAATTGATATTTCAACATGTAATCAACATAAAAACTATTAGTGAAATATTTTACATTCTCTTTGTGGGTGACTAATAGCCTTCTACTAATTATGCTTAATAGTAACTCTGACATTGAAGTTGTCATTCTGCCTGCTTGATTTATGAGGCTTCCTTTGAATAAAGCTCTCTAGATGAGCTAAAAGATTGTTTATGCACTTCTAAAATGATGCAGATCAATTTCATTTTTTTTCATGTATGCATCTGAATTCATCATCTTTGCAGAACAGACTGGGTATCAGGCTGCATCACTTTTCCAAGGCCTCATGGCTAGATAGTGGCAGAGGCAGCCCTTGTACATGGTCTTATAGGTCCATGCCACCATGGGGTCTTCATTTTGCTTCATTTAAGTATGAATGGGTCCCTGATACACTGCTTTGGACACTTAGATTCTTACCCAAAGGAGGACCCTTTCTTGGTCTGATATTTTTAATTCTCAAAAATATCACCAACCCAAAATATAAGATGGGGTTTAGAGAAAGATATGGTATGGATTGAGCTATCTCAAAGAATCCTTCTTGGGTAGAGCAGGATCGTGGAGATGAGGGTGGTGGAGAAAGAGATTTCCTTAAGTAATAGAAAACTGGCTCTGTGCTTTCTCCCTGTTTCTTCATTGCATTTATAAAGGCCAAATTTAACTTGACAGAAAAGCAACTATTATAGGCCTCAAAATAGTGGTGCTGTTACTATACACACTTCTATGTATAAATTTCTCTTTTGGATTTTCTTCTAAATAAAACTAGTAAAGGTAATTTATAAGCCTTGTGTACTGATGTTCATGAGACACAATGGCCCCCTCTTACCTGTAGCTTCACTGTCGAAAGTTCCAGTTACCCAGAGTCAACCAGTGCCTGAAAATATTAATGGAAATTTACAAAAACAACTTATAAGTTTTAAATTGCCATTCCAAATAGTGTGATGAAATCTCTAACAGTCCTGCTCCATCCTATCTGGAACATGAATCATCCCTTATTCAGCATTTCCACACTTTATATGCTACCCACCCCATGGAATTTGAGATAGAAAGCCCATATCCATGTAGCTTTTATTATAGGATATTATTATAATTATTCTAGCTTGTCATTGATTACTGTGTTAATTTTAAGATGTGCCTAATTTGTATGTTAAACTTATTATAGGTTTGTATGTATAGGAAAAAACATAATATTCATAGGGTTTAGTACTATCTGAGATTTCAGACATCTGCCAGGAGCCTTGGAAAGCACCCCTGCAGGGAATGTCCTGTACTTTGATGAGTGGTTCCCTAGGATTTGTTGTATACAGTTCTTAGATGCTGGTGGATTTCATATGCCTTCTTTTTTTTTTTTTTTTTTAAATATTTTTTTAGTTGTAGATGGACACAATGTCTTTATTTTATTGCTTTGTAAGTGGTGCTGAGGATCGAACCCAGGGCCTCACGCATGCGAGGCAAGCTCTCTACCACTGAGCTACAATCCCAGCCCTTCATATGCCTTCTTAAGGACTGAATAAAAAGGATGTAAATCAACTTTCTGTGCTCCTGGCATTAAACATTTCACCAAAAATCATACTTTAAAGAAAAGGTTCATTGTTTGAAGTACCTACCAGCAGAGCTTCAGATTTGGAAATCTTGTTTTAAATGATGTTCCTTCAATATAAATAGTTGTTTACTCTCTTTCTAACTGTACTTATCTGGACACTCCAGCAAAGCAGTCATTCAAAACTAAACTGTCACTGTCAGGTCTATTTTATGAGGTATTTAGATAGTATTGAGTGAAAATCTGTAAATCCTATAGAAGTTTTTATCCAATTATAGTTGATAGGATGTCATCTTGAACATACTCTTTTTTGTTGTTGTTGTTCTGGGGGAGTGGTTATTGGAGAGATGTCCATAGGGCGTATTAAGGGGTTCCAGGAGGTATATTCTCAACTTAGTGGCACCACCTTCCTTTCTTGTTATTGTCATTCATTGTGTAAATGCATTTTGGAATTTTTGCATTTATTAAGTGATCATTTTTACATGTTGCCTTTTGATTTTCTGTATCCAGTTTGCTGAGGGTTTTAAAACTAAACAAAGAAAGCTTGCTTGAGTTGCATGTCAGAGGCTCAGAGGGAAAACTTGCATTAGTCTATGTGTGTCAAGTGTATGGATTTTGTGACACTGGAGCAGAGAAATGAAACCCACAAGGTTGTTTAAAGGTAAGAAACAAGTTAAGGACAGCATAAACAAACTCTAGGTATTTTTAGTTTACTTCCTGATTCTTCCTTATGTTTTTCTTAGAGGTAAGGTTACCAGCTAGATCACTCTCTTCAAGATAGCAGCAGTTTTAAATGCCCCTGTGTGTTTCTCTGCCTGCAGAGTTTATTGGATTCTTAGGAAAGATTGGGTTAGGAGTGACACACAGAGAATTGGGGGGATGTCTATAAGCCAATGAGTGGAAATCATCAGAGAAAACCTTTTAGAGAAAAAGCACTTCAAGTATTTCTAGCACTTTTAAGTTCTTTTACTTGTGGTTAACATAGCATCTACTCAGAGTTTTCCCTCCAAGGCTGGGTTAAGAGCACCTGGTCACTTAACCAGAGTTGATTCTTGGAGGTTTAGAGTAGGCCTCTGTGCAGGTTCAGGCCATCTGTACCTAGTAAGTGTGGCACACCTGGTTGGTAGAACACCAGTGGCTCTCTTCCAGAGACGTGCTCCTGGTGCCAAAGCAAACCAGTATTTTCCTGGAGGTGCTCCTGGTAAACACTTCGAGGTTTGAGCAGCGTTGGTTTGCTGCGTGGGTCTTTAGGTAATGACTTGCTTGGCAAATGCTACATAGGGCTACAAGGCTGTTTGAAAACCAGTAGTTGCCAGCACAATGACACATTGTCTTTTAAGGGCTCTCTGCCCTTGTCAAGGTTTCCAAGGGCAAGGCTGTAGGTGATGTTTGTCCTTGTTATGCTCTGTTTGGTTCCTTAAGGGGCAGACTCAGAGGCCCCTTGGCCCCGAAAGATTTATTAATTCAAGTGAATGAATATATTATACCATGTTACGTCATGGAAAAATAGAGAAAAGATAAAATCCTTTTAGCACTGACATCTGTTGTTAATTGCCTTATTTCCATGATAATATTCTAACACTTGTATGTACTGCAGGTCCAGAAAGACTAACATGTATTATACAAATAAAATGTAACAATTTTATTATTGAAATATGTCATCAACATATCACAGACTGGTTCTAAAACCACAGTTTAGAGAAGCATTATGGTTTATAAGACCAATGATGAAAGTCACCATCAGCTTACATTTCTTCTCACTTTTGGGTTTCGAATTATATAAGTAGTATTACAGTATGATCATTTTAAATGTTAACTTTTCCTTCAAGCTGGAAAATTTTTCTTGACTTGGTATCTAAGTGATCTCTTTTTTTAAAATTTTTTTTAGTTGATGGATCTTTATTTTATTCATTTATTATTTATATGTGGTGCTGAGGATCGAACCCAGTGCCTCACACATGCTAGGCAAGCGCTCTACCACTAAGCTACAGCCCCAGCCCTCTAAGTGATATTTCTTGCTTCCCGTAATGTAACAGGGTGGATAGACTCTACACGGAGGAGATGGGCAGAATCCAGTAGGTTCCATTTAATAAGAGTAGAGGCATGAGAATAGGGTAGCTAAGTGTGATCGAACTTCTTTCTAAGGAGCTATCTGTTGGGCAGGTAACTTAGTCCTTAAGGCAGTGACATAAATACACACACTCAGGAGCTTCCTTGTACCTTTTAAGCAAGCCTGTGGTGGTGGAGCCATTGGGTCTGACTTTCATTTGCATTTAACGTATTTGTAGTCAAACTACAGGCCACACAAAGCAGAAAGGAAATTTTTATGAATATTAGGTTAACTGTTAAACAATCAACTTTAAAGTCACTCATTCAGTTAATATCTGAGAGTTATTAATGGAACTATCAATTAAACATGCAATCTAGTGTAGTTTTAAAATTAAATGCAGATTATATTAGTATATTTAAAGTACATGATATTTGTATAGTGTCAATAGAGATAAATGATCTATGAGTAGATTTCTCCCAGTGCGAAGCTTATCCCGTGAAGTATCAAAACATTCCATTGTAATAATTAGGAACAGAGTTCTTTCTAAGCTGTGTTTTACTATTCTTTATATGTGTCTGTAGTATAAAATGGCATCATAATTCAGCCATGTCTGAATGAATTCAGATCAATCATCAAGAAATATATATTAATGATTCAAGATTCTTTAATATATGGCTATCTTCAGGGTTCTTGAAATGTGAAGGCTTCACTGTTTTTATACTAAACTACTCTTAGGCTACTGCCCTTTGTGAGTATTACGTCTGATTTTGTTATCTGATTTTACGAGTAGTGCTGGCATCAGCTGACAATTGTCTGTTATTCATATTGTCAGTGTGCTGGACTTTAGGATCCCTCAACCATCCATAATTTGTTGTTTGTAATCTAACATACATTGAAGTTTGGGGGGACAAAGTTGTTAGACTTATGCTAAATGCGGAGAAAATAGGGTCTAAGCAGTGATGGCCGGAGAAAGTAGAAGGCATCAAAGAAATCACTCTGGAAATCGGCTAAGTTTCAGATGTATAAAATTTCTGCATTAAAAAAATTATTTGAAGGTGATTCTTAAATGCATACAAAGAAAAAACTCTTAAGTTCCCACTGTTAAGACGTTCCAATTCATGTTAAGGGAAGTACTAGAATAAATCTTACCGTACGTAGTGACACTAGAGTCTGATTTGAGTGACTTTGGACAGTCTTACTTTTATTCCTTTTCGAAGCTCCTCCATGGAGATGCTGTCGCCTACCTTTTAAGGTTACTATGACATGGGTCTAAAGAAATGCTGTGTGGAAAGGACCTAACATACTCTGAATCAAGTTCAGTGCCTCATATAGTTGAGTTTATTCTTCTACTTTTCTTTTTCTTACACTTAATTTCAATGTTGTTTGGTAATTGGTATGCGTAAAAAGAAAGAAAAAATCAAATGATACTTTTTTCCTGGGTCTGTGAGACTGTTCTATTAGTTGAATGACAGTCCCGTCATTTGCTAGTCAATGAGAGCGTTAGAGGCCTGAGACTGACCAACTACACATTTTTAATTCGTTCTCGACTCCAATTTAAATATAAAAAAGCAGACTGAACCCTTGCTCCTCCAAACACAGATACCTCCATAGGCACCATATTATCTCAGAATTGTTTTGAATCCTTTCAATATAAAGAGATGGCACATCACCATCACAGCCCCCTCTTCAGAAAGACATAAGCCCTGAATGTGTGGGATGCAGGGGTGCCACAGGGCATCTGCACTGGCACTTACCCTGCCAGAATCACTCTAAGTGATCATTTTAGTAATTTGGACATTTTTTCCCTTCCTGTGAAATGTTTCAGTTCATCAGTCAATTCTCCTTCCATGCTGTTTTGTAATTCCAGCCTCCACTGCTAAAGAAAAACCTTCAATTTTCCCGATTAAATCAAGAATAGAAAATTACCTGGGTTCCCTGCTCTTCACAGCTGTTAGTGAAGAGCTAAATTTTCATTGACTCTTACAGAACTCTTCTGTCCATAATAATACCACTGAAAGATCATTAATCACACTTTTATTTTGTTTTTAAGTAACTTTGCATTTTTTTTCTCAGTCTCCTCATGGGCCTGCGCCTGTTTTCATTTGAAGATGGTTCATCTAACGTAGGCTACGTTTGGCTCCTTCTTGGTATCTTATTCTTGGTTTTTATTGTCAATTTAGGCTGTGTCTTTTAAAATAATATGACTCTAGATTTGAATCCAATCGCTTTTCTTTACGAATTATGTCAACAGATGTTCCGTGTGTCATTTTCCTTAAGGGTGTATGGTTTCTCACTGACTCTTGGCTTCAAACAGGAATTCACTGCTGTTGGTTTGTCTCTAAGAATATTAGCTGTCTAAAGCTGTTTGTGCTTGTGGCCAAGAGCCCCTGGTTCCCAAAGCAGCAGTTTATCACCCACCGAGTGTTATCTTTGCCCTTGCCCTTACATTTCTCTGGGACAGGAACACAACATCAGCCAGTTAACTCTGGGCTAGCACGTGTATTCGGTATGCATGGACTGTTTATGACCAACTGTGGGTCGGGCTCATGTTCCTGGAGTGCTTTGAGCAGCTTTACTAATCTGTCAGCATAGTATGTTCTTGTGGATAAATATAGACATACGGGCACTCTGCGACTTGTAGGTCACTGTCTTACTGTGCAGCTAAAAATTGTCCCATTGGTATGAACGGTCTGCCCTGGGCGGAAGATCTGTTTTAGTTTGTCTTCTACTGTAGGTTTTTTGCACTTGGCACCAAAAATATAAAGCCATACCTTGTGGCCGAGACATTTATGGTGGCCTTGAATAATAGGATCATGGAGGCCGTAATTATGCTTTTTTGCTTTGGAACATAGTCTGTGTAGCCGTTCCAGACTGCTAGTTTGGGTTACTTTTCAGGCTCATGGAGATTACAACAGCTTGTTGGAGACGATCCTGTGTGATCAGCTTGATAAAAGGGCTTGGTAGGTATGAAAAGCTGTGGTGGTGTGGGGTGGTGAATGGTTATTAAGCACTGAATGTGGGAGGATTTGCCCAAAGATTTCAATGGGTTGGGGAGGGCAAGGGGAGAAGGTACATCTGCATGTGGAGATTGACTTGGATTGCCATTGCTCAGAGCCTGGGGTAATAATGCCTTTTAGGTCTTACGTTTGGGATTGTAATATATCTCGGGTGAGATTTAGTCCTTTCTGTATCTGGGTCTACAAACAGCTATGATGTAATGGAATTTTTCTCTGCACTCAACTTTCACTAAAAGATTTGTTATGGCTATGTTGGTAAATTGCTGATCTGTAAAAACAGCTAGCATGTATTTGGAAAATAGTTTATACTATCAAATTTAATACTCTAGCAGAGGTAGGGTTTATGTTTGATTTCTTCTAAATATTGATGTAAATATCCTCACTTGTTTGGTTGTAAACATGGCAATCAGCTTAACGCAGTTTTTCCTTTGCTTGGCCTCCTTCAACATTTAAAAACAAAATGTTTTTGCTTTTTGTCAATGAATTAAAGAACAGGACTGTATGTGTTAGCCAATGCTAAGTGGGTCCAAACTGCATGCCCCTACTTTTCCTTCATCAGAGTTCTAGCGGTTACATTGGTTCGAATCTACCATTTTCAGCAATATTGTATACCAGTTCCAAAAAACTAACAGGAGGAAACACCCGTGATGGAGCTCATTACTTACATCTTAGATATCGACTGTCTAACTTTCTATTGAATGAAGTTTGGAAAAGTTAATTTGTAAGTAGTAAGGGTGCAACATGTCACTCTAATAGAGGAGAAACATTTTGTTTATTAAAGATGTAGGAGAATTTCTTGTTTATTATCCTACAGCACTGTCTTTAATGAAAATAACAGATACTTACATGATAGCATTCTGGTTCTAGGAATAAAACCCCTATTAGTCACTATTTTGTCTCTTTTGGTAGAGTAGCCTATAAGGAATGATTTTCTTTTCTCAGTTTTTTAAAAATGTCTAACAAACATGTTAAATAAGAAAACTTATGGTTTCAGATATTTGGCAAAAATGCTGCATCATAGTAGAACTTGTGTGAAGTGCTTGTTATTTCTATTGTGTGGTATCCCTCTGAGATCTTATTGACCCTTGCTGTGTTTTCGGCTGAGCAGACCTCTCCCATGGTCCAACCAACTTGACCTCTTTTCCACTCAGTGCCTTTCTTGCTCATAATATTTAAACTACTTTCAGAAGAAATGAGTAGCAACTAGTCTGTTTCAGTGACTTGGTAGATCAACACCTTAAATTATAAACTTCTGATAGGGGCTGGGGCTGTGTAGCTCAGTGGTAGAGCACTTGCCTAGCATGTGTGAGGCACTGGATTCGATCCTCAGCACCACATATAAATAATAAATGAATAAAATAAAAATCCATCAACAACTAAAAAACTATTTTAAAAAACTTCTGGTAGGCATATAGTGAGTGAATTTTATGTAGTTATTATATATCTCTATAACTATTGAAGAATGTAATAACATCTAAATCATTTTTATTAAAGCAACTGGCATCTACATAATGAAGCCCATATTAACTTGAAATTTATTAAATAAAACATAAACCAGACCATGAAAGATTTCACTCATTCAGTTAATTCATTGAACATATGTTTATTGAGCTTATATTATTTGCAAGGCACTAGAAGCCCTTTGCACACTATTAATGTTGGAAATATTTATAGTGTTATCATATATATGTGTTATATACTGCATATATTTGGTATCTATTACACATATGCATATGTATATTATTGTATAATTATATATGTGTTCATGGTTTATACTGGAAAGCATATTGTAATGCATGTTGCACCTGTGGAGAGGTGTATAATTATATAGTATAAGGCATATTATGTTAACAAAGGCAGGCATAAGATTAGACACTCCTTCGAGTCACACCTCACATAATGTAATCCCCCAAGGGATGGTGAAGGGGAATAGCTATAACTTCAGTTTTCAACTTTTATTTGTCAAATATGGAGTAGCTTCTAGCCTAGTGCAGTGGTGTACACCTGTAAGCCCAGCTTCATGGGAAGCTGAGGCAGGAGCATCCTAAGTTCAAGACCAGGCTGAGCAACTTCATCAGACTCCATCTCAAAATGTGAAAATAAAGGAAGAGCCAGAAATATAGCTCAGAGGTAGAGCACTCACGGGTTCATTTCCCAGTACTGGAAAATAAATAAATAATAGATAGATAGATAGATAGATAGATAGATAGATAGATAGATAGTGTGGGTGGGTGAGTGTGTATGTGTGCTCATGTGTGTGTGTTTATTTCCGCAGCTGCAGGAACTGCCTATGTGGTAGAGCCCCGCCTACCCAGTCTATACAGTCTTCTGTGTCCCTTTATGTTGGGTCCCTATGTAATGTACCTACCAACTCTGCTGCAGAACCATCTCCTCTGAGATGTTTCACTTGCCCTTGATGCTTGACTTAAATATGGGTCTAATAAAATAGCTCAAGGAGCTAGTTTGTCGTTTGTGGCAAGCCCCACATAAGTCTGTGAATGAGTGTGGTCCTCCCAGCCTTTCGAGCCTTTTTGACCATGACACATAGTAGGAAACACATTTTGCTCTGAGACCCAGAACATGTACACGCATACATTTATAGACACAGAGACTGAAAACAAAAACTTTGTGAAGCAGGGCTTCTCTCACGATGCAGGATGCTGGCTTTCTGCTATTTACTTTTCTCATGTTCTTTATTCTGTTTCATAAAAATGAGACTGAGCATCATCACCTACTAAATTGGCCCCACAATTCAGTAATAGGCTACAACCTGCACTTTGACAAATTCTTCTTTAAAGATTCCATAAGCTGGGCATTTCCAATATAGCATTAGTCACATTCTCAGAATGATATGCTGTCATCCTATATTATATCAAGGGAATATTTGTGCTTTGTGTGGCAGAGGGTATTGCTTGGGTACAGAAGTAGCTCTCCGGGTAGTCTTGATGTGAACCTTGGGTGGAATGTGGGATTTTTAAGCTGGAGACAGTCCATAACCTTCTGCTTCTTTGTGATTCTTTACTCCTTCATGTAACAAATACTTGTTGAGTCCTAAGCCTTAAGCATAAGGACTCTGTACTGGAAGGTGAGGATACAAGAATAAAACAAATTTCTTGCCCATGGTGGCACCTAAGTGTAGTTGTGGAGATGGATAGAGAAAAACACATATGTGTCCTCATGTCAGGAGGCATCTAGAACTCAGGATGGCAGTAAGAGCCATGCAGACCGCAAGCAGGGGTGGGTACCAAGGAATGGCTGGCCAGAGCAGCCTCTCATAAAACGAGAAGGACGTGAGCAGGTGAGCCACCGTGGAGTTTCCTTCCCCCTTGTGTAATTCCCACCACCCTCTCTTCTGCCATGAAGCCTTCCCTAACTACATCTATCATCAGTTATTTCTAGGTCTCAGTGTCATTGTCACCACCCCAAAGAATCCAGACTGAATGTCCCACAATCACAGATTGTCTCTCTTACAGCAAGCTGTGTAGACTTCCCACCGTGAGGGTCTATTTCTGTGTGTTTTTTACTGAGCGTGTCTCCCCTGCATGCTGTGAGCTGTGCACAGGCAGGAGTTATGCCTGTGCTTCCCCAGCAGATAACACAATGCTTGCAGTCCAGTGGGCCCTGAGTAAATAGTTGATGACTGAATAAATGAAAAAGTGAATGAGTGAATGAATTTTCTCCTAAATTCAGGTGAGCTTCCACTGGCTGCTCAACCTCACTATTCATCCTTTGACCATTCACACTGGGGCAGCTTGTGACTGAATAGATGAAGTTTTAGAAACCTTTCAAACTGTCTTTTAAAATCTATCTTTGTGTCTCCACAGAACTTTGCACACAGTGCCTTATATACACTAAGTCCCCTCAATGAAAATATGTTGTCTAATACATCAGTTAGCTGATCACATTCATAACTTTTTGAGACAAAATTAAGTCCGAAGGGACCCAACTGTACTATAACACAAATGTGACGAAAGATGACTGTGTCAGTGACACCTACCTGCGCTTGTGCTCACTATGTGTTGTAAATATAATCGCTCCAGAATTCCATAGCTCAGTCCAGCATTCATCTGGGCTGTAGGATGTAGGACTCAGACCTTTCATGAATGCTCTTGACCCCTCAAACCCATGTCATTGGATCTAGGTTACAGCTGGTATCCAGTTTTTCTATATAGTAATTTATTGTTTTCAAATTGCAATTCCAAAATAGCTTTTCTTAATTACTGTTATTATAAGATCAACAACTTTTTATATATGAATCTTATCTTTTTTTAAAATAGTTGCCATTTTTTGCATTCTGTCCAAGAAATCTCAGTCCAACCTTTAGCACAAAGATATGGTCTTAGTTTTCTTCTAAAAGCATTATGATTTTAGCCTTCTCATTTAGGTCTATGATCTGGCCAATTTTTCAGTAAAATTTTACGTTAGTAAAAATGTTCTAAGCTTGTATCCCCGATGTATATAATGTTATTTATGGATTATGTAATTCACTTCCAACAGTCGCAAATGTTAATAAAGTTTAGATTTTAAAAAATTTAGATAAACATAGGTATAAACAGAAGTTCCAGTGGTTATCTTGTGCACGGCCTGGAGTGTAGCATCCCACTCTGGACATTGTTTTCCTAAACCACCAAATACTAACATTTGTGACAAATGCTGATAACATCGATGTCAGCAGAAGATCAGTGTAAACAAATATGGCTAGAGTTGACAAAGTGTGAGCAGGACCCTGTGAGCATGTCTGCTAATGGTAGAAGAAACCCTGAGTTTACTCGTCTGTCCCCTTGTCTGGTTTAGAGAAATGTGACTTTGTAGGAGCAAAGACAAACTCATCTTTGATTGCTGAGTTAGGGACAGAACTTTAGTTTCGTTTGTTTTATTTTTATATTTTTATTGGTGCATTATAATTACACACAGTAGTGGGATTCATAATGCCATATTCATGCCTACTGTAACAACATTTGAACAGTCTTATTCTCCAGGGCCTTGCCTTTCCCTCTCTGCCTCTCTCCCCTGATCCACTTGCTCTAATCTGCTTATCCCCCTTCTATTATTATTTTTAAAATTAATGCATTATAATTATAATGAAGGATTCATCTTGGCATATTTATACATGGTACCTAGTGTTTTATTTTGAAATTTTTCAAACACAAGAGGAAAAATAGTCTTTCCAACAGTTTTCAAGATGTAGTCATATTTTGTTTATTAATACCTTTTCTACTCTCTGCTAAAATTTTTTGGATGAAATGTAAACATCATTTCATTGAATCCCCTGTAATCAGTATGCATTCTAGAAAATATAGATATTTTCTTACCTACCCACAATGTTATTATCACAGCTAACAAAATTGTTCATAATCATTGGTGTCATCTAACTTCCAATACACATTCAAACTTATTTATTTTCATAAAATGTCTTCTAACAACTGGTTTGCTTGAACCAGGAGTCAAACAAGGCCCACAAATTACATTTGAGTGTGAGTCTCCTGAGCTTCCTTTAATCATCTTCTCTGTTTTTATCATTTCCATTGATTTGTAGAAATCAGTGCTGTTTTCTTATAGAACAAACTTGATTCTGGACTCTCTCTTGCTTCCTTGTGGTGGCGTTTAACTTGTTCCTGGATCCCCATGGATTCTTGTGAGTGGGAGTCAGCGCTAATGTTTTGAAATCTTGATGAACACGGACAGAAGGTGCAGTCTATAGACTCCCTCCCTTCCCTAATGCCAAAGTCATTCCATTCTGTTCCCCCCAGGGTGGGGGGCGAAACCTTGCTGTTGCCCAGGTGTACATGGCCGACAGTTTTCAGTGTTTGAGTACAAGGATTCTACCAACATCCTGCCACCAGGTAGGGCGTTTTGAGAAAGCTTCTTTTATCAGTAATCCAAAA
>PVHX01012697.1:0-57999 GCA_004024805.1 Geosciurus inauris
AGTCGCAGTCATCTTGACCTAAGTTTCAGTTAGAAAAATAACTCCAGTTAGAAAAATGACTTCGGATGGAACACAGGGAGAGCTTAGCTAACTGCAATCTCTGCTTCTGTACTGTTGGCTTGCTTGCATTGGCTAAAAAAGAAAACGTCATAGTGCCTGACTTGTGGTTTTCTTTTGCTATATAATCTGTAACTTAAACCAAGTTGGGGGCTGCAACTTTGAATTGGCTCTAATTGTCTTTGCAGTCCCGCCGGCTGAAAAATAAATCTTTAACAAATAAATCTACGAGTTTGTTGATTTTCGCTGATCAGATATAACAGTTACTACACCATTATCTACTTTATTAAATAATTACATACCAGAGATTCTCCAATCTTCACCAGAAGCTTTTTATCTTTAACAAAATGCCAGAAATTGACTTTCTGTAGCATTAATGTAATTGGTTAAAGTCTGTACTCTTTTTTTGTGTGTGTAAGTCATTGATTTAGAAAGCAAATACTGTGATGGTTTAGACTTTTCCATATAAGCAAGTTAGTCAATAACTTAGAAGAATATTTTAGGAAGAACTTAAATGCAATTATAAGGTCTCTTAATTTAATAATAAGTAATCTAATTAGTCAGTCTTAGAACAAATATAGAATTCAGGAAAATTTTCTAAAACACAAATAAAATAAGTCATGCTACATTTTAATAGAAGACTAAAATTTAGAAGACTAAAATTTTACGTGTGAAACAATTAACATAGTACCTGTCTGCTTTATCAAAATAGAGTAATACTAGCAGCCCCAAGAAAAATGATTTCACAACAACCCTCCTGAATGCAAATGATTCATTCATATATGCATGATGCTTAAAGTTGCTAAAATAGAAACAGCTATTTGGACTATGCCATTAATACTCCCACTTGCACAAACTTGAATTCAATTTATTCCTACACATTAATAATATTAAGATCTTCTAAATCAAAGATTTAATTATACATTCCAAACAAGGCAATAAATTTGTGAACATACTTAAAATTGTCATAAATAATTAAGCTAAAATTTATTCTTCAAAATGAATATACCAAGTAAATTTGTGGTGCTGTGATCTTGGTTTAATAATATGGAATCATTAAATCACTCATTTGCTAATCAAAGAAACTTTGTAATCTTTGATGGGGTATCCCTCAGTTCTAGTCTATTTCCTTATTTTAATAATATGGAATATTTTTTCATGAAATATTACTTGAAAGGATATTAACATCAACAGAGAACTATGAAGTATTTACTAGCAGCATGTCAAGCAGAAATCTCATTATTCAAACTTCAACAAACTGTTCTATAAACTAAATTGGTTAAAGATTCTTGAGCAAAAGGCATTGCACCAAGTTTAACTAATAGCTTGAAGATATTCCCAGTTTCACAGTACCCAATCTATTCCCACTGCTTCAAGTAGCCCCTAATACTACTCTTCTCCTTTCTGAAATGATATTAAATCCCATGACACCTCTTAGTTATCTTTTATTTATTCATTTATACACTTATACATTAATTCCACAATTATTGATAGGTACTTGTTGCTTGATGATATGTTAGGAATAGAACATATTACCAGTTCTTAAGTGTTTACATGATGCTTTAGTCTGTTTCTGTTGTTATAACAAAATACCCGAGACTGGTGCATTATAAAGATAAGAAATTTATTTAACTCACAATCCAGCAGGTCCAAGAGCATGGCATCAGTTTCTGTTAAGAGTTTCATGATGATATAATTCATGGCTTTTAAGTGGGAAGGGGAAGCACGCATATGTGGAAGAACATGTATGTGCAAGAGAAAATAGGAGGTGCCAGATTTGATTTATGAGAATTCATTCTTACAGTGACCAATCCAGTCCCATCAGAGCAAGAAATTACTCCCTGAAGAAAAGCATAAGTCCCTATTAATAGTTGGATTGGGGACCAAGTCTGAACATGAATTTTGGTGGGAACAAATCATATTCAAACCATAGAACATGATAAATAAATGGACTATATTAGGTGACTTTACAGAGTAACAACTTCAGGTATAAGTTGGCTTCATATGTCAATTCCCATCCCATAACCCAGGCTAATGATATAGACTCAAGAATTGACATTTTCATGGCAGGGAAAAAAGAGACTGAAGTAATTGTGCAGTCTTTTAACATTCCTGATTGTGACACAGAGGATTCTCAGTATTGACAGTAGTAAGGTTCTCTTAAAAATATAACATAATGCATGCATTAAAGATATATCATGAACAATCCAAATGGAAAACTAACATCTTTCCACAGAAATTGTCATAGTCCCAGAGCTTTTTGCCTAAGCCAATGGCATTGAATGTAAGTTTATTAAAAAACAAGCAAGCAATTGGTTCAAATACATTTGTAATAATTGAATATTTTACATTAAGGAAAATGTAATATAAAATGTAATATTTTAATAAATCTCATTCAATTTTATATGAGACTACAGAGTAAGAGGATTGTGAATAGATAAGTTGAATCAAGTATTTTAATCAACCATTTGGAACATTAATGTTCTTAATTTGATTCAGCAATTTGAACTTGACTACTGAGCACATGGAGAAATTCTGCTTGGAGGATTTGTGCTCCTGTTCATAAAAGATCATGCATATAATTGTACATATTGAAAATAAAAGAATTTTATTTGCATCAATTATACCTCAAAATTATTTTAAAAAGAACCCATATCTACATACACATTTTAAGTTATAATAATTAATATAAGTTTTACGAGATAGGTGTTTGATTGTTAATGTTACTGCTGTCTAAATTGAGTAGATAAGAGTGGTGTAACAGGACCCATGGCATTAGAGGTCTAGAAGGATTGACTCAGTTTCTCTCCACTTCAAAATCAAAATACTCTCTCAAGAGTTGATTGCCACATTTGCTGATTGCAGTGTAAGAAAATCATTAAGACTTGCAAGGCTGTTGGCCATCTATCAGAAGACAGAAAGAAGGAACCCCATACTACAAAGAGATTTTCGACTGCTTCGCCTTAGCAGAGCTATTAGTGTTCATTATTTAAGGAATTTAATCAAGATTTGCTTTCACTGCAAAGAACCATGTGATAATGAGTTTACAGAGGTGTGGAGAGAGAATGCTCACTAGCCTCTCCCTGCCAATGCAGAGTATCCATATTCATGAGAAACATAAAAAATGTTGACACCAAAAAGCTGAATAGTTTAGGCTAGCTTGATAAATACGCTTTTGGACACTCACAGAGCACTGAATTTTCAAACACTTAAAAAGGGCAAAGTTTAGGCATAGAGTTTGTTGACAGTTACATTAAATCATGTTGACCAGATGAAACACTGTGCTTAAATTACCAGGTTAAAAATGTACTGTAGCATCTTCTGCACATAGGACAAAGTTGAGTTTTTAAATTTTTCTTGAGTGAAATATTTATTTATTAAAAGGTTATATGTGTTTCTCAAGCTACATATGGTAAAGAATAAATTTTTAATTGCCAAATTATCACATTAAAATGCAGTATGAGAAAAGTGAAATCAAACAAGAAACAGACACATGTAAAATAAAAATTTATCCTTTTTAGTATCAGATTTCACCGAAATAAAATTACTCTTATTCTACTATAAAAATTTTTAAAAGCTTATTCTTAATTTCAGTACTTATCTGGTCATAAACCAATAAAACAGCATTCTGGACAGGTGCCAGTTCACAAAACACACATTTGATTAAATACTTGTATTTTTCCAAAAATAAAATAAGTGCAGTAAGCTTGTAATATTTCTAATTAAACAGCACAGTCCTTACCATTTTTTATTCCATTTTCTCAAATTTAAACACCTTCAATTCTCTAAGCATTTTCTTCTGACATTTATCTCTTCAAATTGAAATAACATACCTAATATTGCTATTTCTTGATTTTTCAATATTAATTTCAAATGACTTCATGCCATGAGATATCAGTTCTCAGGGCAGTTGCATGTCCCACTCACGCAGATACCATATTCTTCCCACACCTCCCAGTGGAGGTCTATCAGAATTTTAAACTTATATTAATCATTTAAATGCAAGATTTTAACTGATACACTGACTAAGAATAGAGACATGACAACTGATGGCAGAAACAAAAATGAAAATTTAATACTTTATATGGTAAAAATTCAATTCTCCTCCCCAATAGTTTTATAGATTCAATACAAGACTAATTTAGAAACTGGCATTTTGGCAAGAATTAATAAAATATAAATGAATATACAATAGAATAAGACACTATTAATAAGAACATACTGAAAAGACATGCTCTAGGTGTTTTTAAGATTTATTTTAAATACATAGTAAAAAACTGCATTGTAGTAATGATATATAAATACAGGAATGGAATAGAACAGAGGGATTTAGAAACAGACTTATGCAAATATTGACCTCTAATTTCTTGATTTGAAATAAGTGATACTGTGGAGCAATTGCAATAAAATGATTTGCAATAAATGTTGCTAAAACAATTATTATTTTTATGAAAAAAAATTTAACTAGACCTATAACTTATGTAATACATTAGATTCCTTTGCAGGTGAATTTAAAATCTAAAAGGGGGAGACAAGCATAGCAACTCTATATAATACCATAGAAAAGTGAGAGATGGGGAAAGTGCTGAGGAATGATATTGGCCAAATTATATTGTTATAGTGTGTGCATATATGTATATGTAACAACAAATCTCACCATTTATGTACAACTATAATGCACCAATTTTTAAAATGTGGAAAAATAAAAGTATTTTACTGATCTTAGAATACATAGAAATTTCATCAATGGAACTTACCATAAAGGGAAGGGCTGATAAATCTGAATATGTAAATTTAGTACTTTTCATAATTATTTTTAAAAATAAAAAAGCTATAGAGTTAGAAAACACATCTTCAAAATATCCAATCAACAGAAAGCTCATATCAGAAATATAATTAGAATTCTATCAATCAAAAAGTAGACTATAATTTGATTAAAAAATTGAGCAATTGACCTGAATAAAGGCCTCCTAAAAGAAAATATGTGTTCAAGTGATCAGTAACCATGCAAATATCTTGATTTTCATCAGCCATCAGTGAAATACAAATCAAAATTACAATGAGCTGCCATTACATGTACATTGGTGAAAATAAATAATGATGCCAAGTGTTTATAAGGATAAACAGATATGCAAAAGAAAATCTTGTGTCAATATTTGAAACAATATGCACAGATTTATGAAACAGTCATTATGATCCTGGATATTTACTCTACAGAGTCTATACTTGGGTTATAGATTCAAAACACACACATACACTGTAAGGAGCATATTCATGGACATACCTGGATATGCTGAGGACTCACTGGGTTGCTTGCCATAAGGAACAGCAGCAATTGACTTGCTTAATCATGCCTGCTTGCAATTGATGTGGGCTGTAAAAGGCACCTAATTGTAGGCCTACAATTGATAGAGAGCTCAGCCCATGCATTTGAGGGCTGCAAGGGGCTCAGCCCATGTAATTGACAAAGGGGCAGTGAGGGGCACCTAACAGCAGGCCTACTGGTTATAATTGATAGGGGGCTCAGCCCATGCACCTGTGCAAAGAAAGGCTCAGTTGCAATTATACTATCTCACTGAACGTAACCAATGGACATTGGCTTTTATTGGGTATAACCAATCGCCAGCCCACCACCAACTTGGCCAACACCACCAACTTGGAACTGCTTTTAAACTACTTGCCCTGCCACATGTTTGGGCTTGCTCCAAGGACATCAGTGAGAACGGCCACCTTGCTGTCTGTCCCTGGATCAGCTCCACCATTCCCTGACGTCCAGCCTTCCACTGAAGAGAACCACCAGACAAGGACAACGTCTACTCTTTGGCTAAGAGAAGTCACCTGGCATCAGAGGTACTTTGGGGCTCGTGGTTTGCCCTAGGATTGTGTGAATTAATTGTAATGTCTAGTTGCCCTAGGATTGTGTGAATTGCAGGTAGTGCTTAATTGCCCTAGGATACTATAACTTACCTATAGTGTTTGATTAGTGCTCATCAAATGCTAGTTGGGGTGCTCTAGCACACCCAATACTTTTTTTGCATTAATTAATCATATTTGATGATTGTTGTGATTGAACATACACTTGCATTTAAAGACAATCTGCCTCCGAGTAATTATTAATTACGTATGCCGCTCGTGACATATACACACACACAGGAAGGTGCAGCTTTCAGCTTCAAATTCTTCAAATGTCTGCTTCTACCTTGTGCTAAGTATTGGGCCGTCAGTGCCAAAGGTTTTTCTCTCAATGTCCCCACTCAATCCTCAATTGTCAGCAGTCTTTCCAGGTCTGTGCGTCACAGGGTACTCTCTCCCACACTTTTCCCCTTGGCAGCAGTGGACTGCTTGTCACTCAGTGCTAGGCACGTGGTGGGAGGTGGAAGTGGGTGGACTTAGTGTTGCTGGTCCACCTCCAATGGTAAGCAGGCCCTGTGGGCTGTGGGCAGTAGGCTTTCATGCTGTTCCAGTTTCTCCTGTCTTGCAGCTGTGTCAGTTCAAGAGCCAGCAGTGTTCCCTGCCTCCCCGCTACTAGCCAGACTTCTGTTTTGGATTTAGTGTAGGATCCTGGGCCTGAAGGTCTTTCTGCCACTTCTTCAGGGGCACAAGGTTTATATTTCTCTTCCTCCTTCAGGATGTTGGCCAGAATCCTGGAGTGGAACATCTTCCCACCTTCCCCACTAAGACTTTCGCTCCACATGATTGAAGAGCCCTGGGGAAATGTGCAGTGTGTCTGGCTTGTTGCCTGGCACCAATGGATCACTGCCTGCATACTTGAATCTCTATCAGACTCTCCAGTGTCCCATCTGCTCCCAGTGTTTCTTCCATGATGATGTGACTACTGTAATCTCTTCAACACACACAAAAAAAATAATGAATTTTTGGTATCAATTATAGTGAGCTTTAAAAACCAATAACAGCATCTTGAGAGGCAGTCTTAGATATTTGAGTGCTGATCAATAAATATGGTTACAACAAAACTGGAATTAGTACAGGAAAGGTAATAAATTGGTACTACTGATTCTGCTGAAGTTGTTAGCACCCTCTAGTGGAAGTAAATTTCTAAAAAAACCTACTTTAATAGCATAGATTTTTTTCAAATATTTTTCCTAGATGTAATATCAGTCATTGAAACTTGGCAGTTACAGAAAATAACATTTTCAGGAAGCAACAGTGAAGTATTTCATTTTATTATGTTAAATAAATGTAATATCTTTAATATAATTTATTGTCTCATTTGGAAAAGCAATCCAAAATAAAACAGAAATAAATCCAAAATAAAACAGAAGGAAAGGCTATCAGAAAGAAGAACTGGGACAACAAATCAGATAATACCCATGCAATGTCTCAGCTGTGCCTTGTGGAAATGAAATCTACATGCAGGTTGTTGAATTTAAATCTTATTAGTGAAAAGTCAGATTATCTCTGATCTTACTAAATTCATACCATACAAATATTTAAAGAATAAAATTTTGAATATATGCCAAACTGTTAACCAGTGCAGGGCATTAAACTGTTGGCTTAAGGAGGTCCACATGTTTTACTCTGCCTTAAAATTGGAAGGGGAATCAACCTCCTTGGTATTTCACATAGACTTGGTTGGATAAGTACTGCTTTTCTGAAATAACAATTGTATCATATATTTCAATCGAACTCTCAAATTTCAAAATCAGTAAGATTATATTCCTATGTTTATTAAAATGTAAAATTATTTATAAATTAAATACGTGTATTCCCTTCTCATTTTTCACTTTAGTTGATTTAATGGTTCTGCAATTTCATCATTATAATAGCTCGATTCATTCAACAACTTATTTAAGATATTCTTAAATTTTACATAGCTTAAGGGCAAATGATGACACAAAGATTATCCCTGGGATGCTTTTCTTATAAGTGGCAGAATTGCTGAGACTAGTGTGGTTTGGCTACTTATCTTTGTAAAAAGGATAGTTACTCTTTATAGAATTTTTTTGAAGGAAAAAAATAGACCTGTCTGAATACATATGGTAAAAAAATATTAAACAGTATTTAAATTCCTCCTCTGTACCTGCTAAGAATAAAATGGTCTATATATGGCTTGGCACTGCAGTTTGTTTCTTAGTAAAGCTTGGAGATGAAAAACTTGAGAAACCAAATTCCTCCACACAAGGAAAAAAAGATGAAAAGGTACACAGAAAAGGTCCTACAGAGGGCACAAAACAGCACAAGTTTTCAAAAAAGTATGGGCAATTTGAAGGACTATGTGTTCTCAAACTTCAGCGTGCATCAGGTTAACCTGGGAATCTAAGAGAATCATAACTGATGTTTAAATGAATGCCACAATACAGATTGGGTGGCTATATCTCCAGAGTTTCTGTTTCATTAGTTCTAAGGCACTGGCTTAATAACTTACAATTCTAACAGGTACCCAGGTAATTCTAATTCTGCCAATCCAGAGACCACACTTTAAGAGTCACTGTAATAGAGTATTTATGAAGTTTTGCTTTGGGTTGTATGGTATAACTTTCTAGATGCCTAACCATCCCAGTTTCTCTGAGACTAAAGGATTTCCATGACCTTAGACTTTCAGGGTTAAAACTGGAGAGTCTCTAGAACACCAGGAAGATTTTCCCCCTTATCTTAAAGATATTTTCAGTAAAGCACTTGCTAAACAAATGCTCTGGTTCAAATGTTTTTGAACCAAAATTTTGTTTTCCCCCCACTGGTATATTAGGATATGTCTACATATTGGTATGTCTAGATATGCAAGTCTAGAATTGCATTTTGGAGGTTATTTCCTAGGATTTTGATCCAGGGGTCAGCAGTAATCTGCTGTAGCTGAAAAACTGTCACATAGAACTGAGTAAACCATCACTATGTCTATGAAGTAGCCAAAATTTTGATTCCAAAGCAAGAGAAAAAAGGTTTAACTGGAGGCAGAATGTTACTTGGACTAGCACTTCAAAGTAAGAGGTACAAACTCCTCAGTTGTTATAACCTTTGGGGAAATCCACTGATCATGATTGGGGGTTTAACACAGTTAAGCACCCACAGTGCTAAGATCATTAAATTAAGAATGTCTGAATTGGTTAAGATAGGCTAGCTTATATGGCAGTAATAAATACAAAATCTTAATGGCTTCAACCAAAGAGTTACTTGCTCACACTGCTGTCTTTAGGACCTCAAAAGAATGACTCATTTTGGGTCATAACTTTCTATATCATAATTCAAGTGGAGAGCACAAAATAAAGAATTGTATTCATGCTTAATGATGATGGAATTGCTCATCCTAGTGATGACTATTTTTCACAAAGTAAACATCTATGGAAAATGAAGGTTGGGATCCTTAAAGGAGGATCCTTGAAGTAGAATGTTAATGGCCATCCAGTGTTAAAAGATAGGTCTAATAATGTGTAACTCACTTCATTTAAATCCCCAGAGATCTGGGTTCAGTGGCGCAGGCCTGTAATTCCGGTGGCTCAGGAGGATGAGGCAGGAGAATTATGAGTTCAAGGTCAGCCTCGGCAATTTAGCAAGGCTCTAAGCAACTCAGTGAGACCTTGTCTCTAGATAAAATATAAAAAAGGACTGGGATGTGGCTCAGAGACTAAGCACCCCTGGGTTCAATCCCCAGAACAACAACAACAGAAAATCCCCAGAGATAATCACATTAGTGGGAGACCTTGATTTGGGGGAAGAACTTGGGAAAACATTTAAAGGTTATCAAATATGTGGTAATTCCAAAGTGTAAAAGTGGTAACAGTGTCATCAATCTATAGATAGTAAAAGTCATCGTTAACAAACTGGTATTCTATAAAAGACCTTTATTAGGCCAATAGAGTATCTTACATTACTAGGTAATATGCTTCACACTGATGGTTTCTAAATGTGGTGATGATTATTCAGTAGTTTGAGAGAGTATCTTAGAATCTAGCTTTTTGTAATGCTATCTAGCAGATTTTCATGTAATCTGTCTGTAAGGTGAACATTTAAAAAAAATGAAACCTGTATTTTCCACTAGTTTAATGGAAATAGATGGAGATAGGATGTAAATTTAAATTTATTGAGATTAATGAAACATTCGGTTCACTATAACTTGTAGATTATTTTAAACCATAAGACTATGGAGTTATTCTTGGTGTGATGTTTTATGTTCTACCCCACACTGATGTTAGTTTTCTATGTAATTTCAGGCAAATTTTGTCTTTAGCTGCTTCTGTAAGATAAAGTTAAGCAGATTTTAAGTAAGGATCTTTAGCAATTAAGACATCATATTTTCTTGAAAGTTCCCACTTAACATAAAGGAGCACGTGGGGTTTGTAAACAGGTCAGATTTTCAACAGGTAGTCATTATTCTGAAGAGAAATATATAGCATAAATGTCTAGCCTTATTCTACCCCTTCAAAAATGTCCACTACTTCCAGAGAGGGTTAGTAACCTGCAGAGCATGTACTATTAAGATGGAGCAGTTTACTGAGTCTGTGGCTAATTGCTTGTAGATAATAATTTCTTAAAGTCTGAAAATGATCTGGAGATGATCTCAAATGAATAAGTAGAGCATGGATTCAATAATAAAATGGGAGATGATGAGGAAAACAGCTAAGCATCATCTCAAATTAGGATGAGGTGAATAAAATCAACCTAACGTTGATACTCAATTCTTAGTATTAAAGAAATAGTAGAGACTGCAGAGGGAGCCCATGAGTTTCTTTTGAGAAGCTTCCTTTAAATTGAGAGAGAAAGCATTAGCTTTCACTCAGAGAAAGAACTGAATTGAGAACCCTGAGGTTTGCAAACCTAAACAAATCATGACTACTTTTTGCTGTATTTCTGCCAAAGGTAACTTGACTGAGGTTACTGGAAAGATCATTTTTCTACAAAACATCGCCAACGATGCTCAAGGCAAAATTGCAAAACATAATTTATCTTTAGTGTTCTTTATAACTTCTTTCTCCTGTCCTCAATCCCCAGCCTCAGACTACAGGAATTGTGTAGTCTACATAACATATAAAAGTGTATAACTTTATGTAACTAATATGTGAAAAATATTTTGAGACTACAAACATCAATGGTGCATAGTACTACCCATAAAGATGTTCATGATTATGATTTAGTAGGGAAACTTAACGCACAACAACCAAATTTACACACATAGACAATCCTTCCTTACCTAACATCCCCGCCGATTGTAAAACAATTTGTTCATCCAACACTCACAGCTCACTGAGATCTGGCCACCAGAATTCATTCTTAACATAAATTTAACTAAATCCATGGAAAGTCTATATTTTGAGACTGTTCTCTTTTAACCCAAAATATCCTCTAACTGGTGAAGCATATTGGCAGTCAGGAATTTCATGTCCTACCAGTTTTAAAGTATCAGTCTTTGAGTCCACAATAAACACTCCCCTTCCACCCTCCAAAGCTGATGCAAGAGAAATGTCTTAGGTTTGAAGGCTTCAGTAATAATGATCACTGGAAAGAGAGAACCGAAATAATTGAAAAGGAAATGCAAATTCTTGTTTGGAAATTGGAAACGTGGGGAAATAACGCCACCTTCTGGTGATAAATGGGAACCACCACCACCAACAAAAAAACCCTGCAGGTTAAGGATCTGATTTCTATTCAAACCATCAAACAGCGCAACTCCAGTGCTGCGGATCCTTAGAACCGCCCTTCCCGGAGGCTCTCACCACTCTGCGCGCCTCAGGCAGTATGATTGGCAGGGCAACAGTCCGGTCCGTTACATAAATTCGTCACTCCGGAAACAGTGACCAGATCCTTCCGGCCCGCGCTCTCCCAGCATCCTTTGCCTTCCGGCTGTGCTCACTCTTGTCCGGCCAGTCCCGCCTTGCGCGCCCGTTTCGAGCCGGAGTTTCCAGTTCGGCTTTCCAGGCTCTGAGTGGGTCTTGGGCGGTGGCAATGGGGGCAGGAATGGCGCAGCTAGAGGGTTACTATTTCTCAGCTGCCTTGAGCTGTACCTTTTTAGTGTCTTGCCTCCTCTTCTCTGCCTTCAGCCGGGCGCTGCGAGAGCCCTACATGGACGAAATCTTCCACCTACCGCAGGCGCAGCGCTACTGTGAGGGCCATTTCTCCCTCTCGCAGGTGGGGTCCGCAACCTGTCCCTACCCCAGGACAGGCCAGGGAGGGCTCAGCGTTCCCAGCACTACTTTTCCTTCCCATCCTTTGTCCTTGGCTCTCTCCCTTGCACCTTCCCAGCCTCAAAACGTAATAGGAGCTGGGTAATCTTTTGTTCCTGTGTCAGAGCTGTGTAATGTTTGTTAAAATGAATGAATAAACAGTTCATCTGTCTTTCAAGAAGGAATGGTTTGGGAGAATAACTAATGGGGAACCGAGCTACTGCTCTTCCTCTTGGCAACTGACTATCCCAGTTTGTCCTCCCCAGTTTCAAGATTAGGGAAGTGTTGGGGTGCGCCTTGAACCTGTGAGAAAACTTCATGTTAGCTTGTCAGTGAGGCACCTCACTCAGTATTTTGAAGGAAGGATGGAGGATCTTCAGCCACAAAAATAAAGTGATAGTTTACACTAATTTTATTTCTGGGAATTTTGAGGAACCTTCTGTTAGCTAGATGAACTCCCCCAGTCAGGTGGTACCATTTTAAAATGTATAATTTGACTACATAAATGTATAAATATAGATACCAAAGCATTTTCCTCCTCTTCTGGTGACACCTTATGGGTTCTGCTTAAAGTATGTTGAAAAAAACCTGATTTTCAATCTCGATGCTGTTATTGACTAGTTTTCTAACCTTAGAAAATTTCCTGGATTTCAGGCTACTCATCTGCAAAATGACATCAATAATAGTATCTAAAATAGGGTGTGCTGCAAGATTAAATAGAATTTAGCACAATTTTTGGAATTGATACTATCGTTAACTATCATAGAGCCTGTGGTCCAGTGTCTCTAAACACTTTCTAAACCCCTCAGAGTTTGAACTAATTTTTACAAAACTTTGTGAAATGAAAGGTTTTGCAATTTAGACACCAAAATACAGGTGTTCTAGAGAGCAATTCTTGGAAAGTAGAAACAAATTTTAACTTATTACAAATAGGTGCAGAGGCAAAAAAACAAAAACAAAATTTCCTTACTGGAGACATCTAATCTACTAGGATTTCTTTAACCATGTCAAAATAACTTCTCAAAAGTCATGATCATTAATACAGGTGAAACTGCATCTTACATATTTGTGTCTGTTCTTTCAGTATTAGTTCTTGCTCTTGCTTCATTGTGGGCTTTTCATTTTTAAGTGGGATCCTATGATTACTACATTACCTGGCTTATACCTGGTGTCTGTTGGAGTGGTCAAACCTGCCAGTTGGATCTTTGGATGGTCTGAACATGTTGTCTGCTCCATTGGAATGCTCAGATTCGTTAATCTTCTCTTCAGTGTTGGCAACTTCTATTTACTTTATTTGCTTTTCCGAAAGGTACAACCCAGAAACAAGGTATGTTTTAAAATAATTCATTATAAGTTTATGTGTAGTCAGGTACACGTGTGATGAATTAGTTTTATGAAATATGGAGAAAAATGTTCTTAACACTGGAATTTGTGCATTTTTTGTGAAGGTACATGCAAATTTTCCACCCTTATTTTAGAAGACATTTATGTTTAAAAACTTGAATAACTCTACTAATCTAATCTAAAGTAGATCTTTGTTAGTGAATCAGACTAATTCAACAGGTATCTGATGAATGTAATCCCACATGCTAGGCACTGAAACTACTGAGATAAGCAAGGCAGTCTTCTTTTTACAGAACTTATATCGTCTTTAGGGGAAATAGACTTTGCCTGAGGAGTTATGAGGTGATTTAAGACTACAGGCCCTGGAAGTGGATTTCCTGGGTTTGAATTCTATCGCTGCCACTACTACTTGCATTACCTTGGGCAGATTACCATTTCATGACTCTGTGTCTTCATCTATTAAATAAATATTAATAAATCTACTTCATAGAAGTGTTATGAAGAGTAGAGGAGTTAATAAATAGGTGGTTCTTAGGCTAGTGCCTGATATAAATATTCAGTAAAATTAACTATAATTTTTAGTTGAAAAAGATAATTTCAGTAGTATCAGTTATGAGCGGGAGGCAGTCATAAAACTGAGGATACAGAGAGTACAGAGAAAGAGCAGAGGAACACTTATTACAGCCTGACTGGGAGGAAGGAGTGTGTGGCCTTGGATAAGTCTGCACAGAGAAGATAGCACCAGAAATGAATCACTATGAACAGATACTGCTGAAGCAGGGGGAAGAATCTGGCACACATAGCATAAGTAAAGGTAGAAAGGCATTGAAGAACGAAGTGCAGGGAATTACTGTTTGAAACTATAGAATTATCAATTACAAGGATATAAAGATAGAGAAGCAAGTAGGGTTGAAGTCAAGAAAGTATATGTCATGGAGAGGATTTTGAACTTCATGTAGTAGGTGATGGAGAGACCTTAATTTTATTTATTTATCTATGATTAAAATGTTTTTATTAGTGCATTATAGTTATGCATAATGGTTGGATTCATTTTGACATAATCCAAATATGCATGGAATTTAATTTGCTCCATTTCAGTCCCCACTGCCTCCTCTTTCCCAACCTTCCCCCTATTCCTTTTCCTCTACTCTATTTGTCTTCCTTCTATTTATTTATTGTTTTTTAAAATTGATGCTTTATTCACTGTAATATATTTACACATATACATAGTATATACATATGTATATTTATACATGTACATAGTATAATTTTGTCAAATTGATTTCTCATTTCCTCCCCTTTCCCACCTCTCATCTCTCCTCTTATATTTCATTCTACTCCACTGATCTTCCTTTTTTAGCCTCTTGAGATGTGCTCCCCCCTGCCCTCCGCCTTTTCCCTTTGTTTGTTGTAGCTTCTGCATATGAGAAAAAACATTTGATCCTTAGTTTTCTGAATCTGGCTTATATCACTTAGCATGATGTTCTATGGTTCCATTCATTTACCTGCAAATGCCACCATTTCATTGTTTATGACTGAATAAAACTCCATTGTATATATGCACCAAGTTTTCTTAATTCATCAGTTGACAGGCACCTGGGTTGGTTCCATAACTTGGATGTTGTGAATTGCTCTGCTATAAACATTGATGTGCCTGTATCACTATAGTATGCTGATTTGAGTTCTTTTGGATAAATGCTGAGTAGTGGAATAGCTGGGTCATGTTGTGGGTCTATTCCTATTCTTTTGAGGAATGAGAGACCTTAATTTTAATCAAGGAAATGGTATGGTCTGATTTGGTGAGTTAGATTAAGTGAAAGATATAATTTAAGGAGATAAAAACGCTTAAATTTTGAAATCATATCTGAAAGGCCAAAAGATGTTTAACTTTAGACTAAGCCTACTATTTTCATGAAAATCCTTGTAATTTCATCATGAGAAAATAAGGTCATTGGGTCAAATAATATAAATGCTATATGCACTTTTACATTTTGTCTAATGTAGAGTTTTAAAGGGCTGTCCTTCAAACGAATTGGTGATAATGGCTAATTGAATGCTTATTGAAGGTGCTAAGAATTAAGCTCAGAGCAATGGAGCTACTTGTATGGTATCATCTTCATCTCAGTATTCACCACAGAACTTAGTTCAGTGTCTTACACCCAAAAACTCCTCAATTATTGAATCATTCAAAATATTTTAAGCCATAGGAGCTTTGGCACATACGTGTTTTATTGGCTTCCAAGCTATTAGTTATAACTAAAAAGTACCAAGTATTCTCATAAAGTTATATAGTGACTTTGCAAAGCCCAAAATAAGATTAATATTAAACCTTAAATAAGATTGGAGGGGGTATTTCGGTTGCTTTTCTAATAAATATTTTCATTAGTTCAGAAATAGCATAATTGCTTTCTTGTGAAAATAATTTTTCATGTTTTTTCCCCTCCAAGGCTGCCTCAAGTATCCAGAGAATCTTATCAACATTAACACTAGCAGTGTTTCCGATACTCTATTTTTTTAACTTCCTTTATTATACAGAAGCAGGATCCATGTTTTTTACTCTTTTTGCCTATTTGATGTGTCTTTATGGAAATCATAAAACTTCTGCCTTGCTTGGGTTTTGTGGCTTCATGTTTCGTCAAACAAATATCATCTGGGCTGTCTTCTGCGCAGGACATGTCGTTGCACAGAAATTAACTGAAGCTTGGAAAACTGAGCTACAAAAGAAGAAGGAAGAGCGGCTTCCCCCTATTAAAGGACCATTTTCAGAATTTAGGAAAATTCTTCAGTTTCTTTTGGTGTATTCTATGTCCTTTAAGAACTTGAGTATGCTTTTCCTTCTGACTTGGCCCTACATCCTTCTGGTATTTGCGTTTTTTGTTTTTGTAGTCGTTAATGGTGGAATTGTTATTGGTGATCGAAGTAGTCATGAAGCCTGTTTTCATTTTCCTCAGCTGTTCTACTTTTTCTCTTTTACCCTCTTTTTTTCTTTTCCTCATTTACTATCTCCTACTAAAATTAAGGCTTTTCTTTGCTTAGTTTGGAAACGTAGAATTCAGTTTTGTGTGATTACTTTAGCCTCCATATTTTTAGTTTGGAAATTCACTTACGTTCATAAATACTTGCTAGCAGACAATAGACATTATACATTCTATGTGTGGAAAAGGGTTTTTCAAAGATATGACATTATGAAATATTTGTTAGTTCCAGTCTATGTATTTGCTGGTTGGAGTATAGCTGACTCATTGAAATCAAAATCAGTTTTCTGGAATTTAGTTTTTTTCATATGCTTGTTCACTTCTACAGTTCCTCAAAAACTGCTAGAATTTCGTTACTTTATTTTACCCTATGTTATTTATAGGCTTAACATACCTCTGCCACCCACATCCAGACTTGTTTGTGAACTGGGTTGCTATGTAATTGTTAATTTCCTAACTTTTTATATTTTTCTGAGTAAGACTTTTCAGTGGCCAAATAGTCAAGACATTCAAAGGTTTATGTGGTAATATCAGAGATATTTTGACCTTTAAAAGTAGATTTAATAGTTAGACTATCCCCACAATGAATAACTGATAGGTGGGAATTATAGAATTTGTTTTTAGGCACAATGGTAATCTTCAGATCACATCAGATTTTTTTTTACATGTTTTAAATGTATGTAACAAATCCAAGGAAGTTAAGTGTAAAGAATTGAGAAAGCTTAAGACCTGCTTCAGAAGCCAATAATGGAAAGATAAATTGTTTACATTTATCTCATGGTATCTTTGATACTGCCAGCACTCTAAAAAGCTTGGAAACTTTTTGTACATACAAGCTTAAGAAAACTGGGTATACTTCACAGCAGTGAAACTAATTTATAATTCTTTTCAGAAATAATTTGAAAAATATTTACAAGTGATCAGTCAGTATTCCTGATTGAAAAGTTGTTTAATATTTTAGTAATTATATTTTAATCATAAGTTAGAATAGGTTTATGGATAGTAATTATAAATTAGAGGCCCATGTATGGTAATCTAGGAATCAATGTATTATTTTTTATTTAAAATCTAGAAATGATGAAGCTATTTCACTAATTCCTAATATGAAATGTGTAAAGGCCAAAGATAAATTGTGTTTATTATAATACCTTTTAGAGAGACTTTCTTTCTGAAATACATTGTTGTATTAGTTTCCTAGGACTACTGTAACAAATGACTACAAACTTAATGGTTTACTACCCCCCTACCCCACCCCATGTTAGAGAGACCAAAATCTGAAATCAAAATGTCAGCAGGGTCAGTTCCTTCTGGAGGCTCTGAGGAAATATCCATTCCATGATGGGCTCTCTCCTGACAAGGAGATAATATCTCACAAGAGTTTTAGGAGATAATGTATGTGCTGAGATCGTATAAATAAAATTTTGTCCTGAGAGGTTAAGAAAAGAGTGAATTCTGAGGTCATATAAATGCCAATCAAATTGTTTTTTGATTCCCTTATCTCCCCCCCACCAAAAAAAATAGGACTGAAAATTGTGAAATTATTTGATCTATTTTGTAAATCAGAGAACACCTGCTGGGTAGGATTTTGTGTGTGGGTGTGTCAGTTTTTGCATTCTTTGTTTACTACTTTCAGTGCATTCATTGGGTTTCATTTCACTACAAGTAAGTATTTGGGCATGTTAATTTTGACATGGAAAGCTGGAACTGTGAATAGAAGTCATCTCTCAACCTAATTTTACATTTCTAAAGTTTTTAAAAAATAGCCATAAGTGTGAAAATTACTTTCTCCTCAGTGTTGGATAAAGCTTTTTTCTGGTTTAAAATAATTAGAATATTTGGAAAACATTCTCCACTTGAAAATATAAAATGGTGGGCACATAAAAATTACAACAAAAGTCTAGAGGAAAAAATACAGAGCATTCTTTTGTTGTACCTCTATTCAGTACTTAGTAAGTAGAATGACTCAATTATAACAGTGATTTATTAAAAATATATTTTACCCAGACTTTTTTTGGCAGGCTGAGGAATTGCGTTCAGGGCATGCTAGGCAAGCACTCTACCACTGAGTTATGTCTCCAGCCATTTTAATTTTAGAGTCCCGCTAATTTTGACAGGCTAGCCTTGAACTTGTAGTCCTCCTGTCTCAGCCTTCCAAGTAGCTGGGATTACAGGTGTATAAACAACACCTGGACAGAACATTTTTAGTCAAATAAGAAAGTATAATCAAAGAAATTATGCTTTCATGAATTTATTATAGTAGAGAACTAAATCCAGGAAACCAAACTTGAAAAAAAGTACATGTAATTTAGGAAATACAACTTAGTCATCTGCAAGGCTTGTGTTTAGGGAAATCAGGAAAAACTTTCCATTCAAACCTAGTCTGGGGACCATTTCACCCCATATAATTGAAGAAGACTTTTGGAGAGATCACCATTCCAATTAATTTTTAACTGTTGAGTCACTTCTATGTTAAGAAATATTTTGGAAAAAATCCACATTAAGAAGGAAACAGGTTAATCTTTCCCATGTTCTATAACATAAAATATAGTACTTGGTATTTTAGAAAAGAATGCTGTGAATTAAAAGGAGCTGCTTATTTTGTACTAATTATTTTAAAACAGGATGTCTTATCAGTATTTTTGAGGTAAAGATGTTTTGGTTTAAATTTTCTTGGGCCCTTAGAAGATGGTTATTGACTGTTGAATTTTTCTACAGTGTGCAATAGATTAAATAAATATGAGAAAGATGCACTAGCTCATTATAACAGATCATTTTGCCTTCAGTTGTTCTACTGCACCAAACTCATCCCTGTGAAATCTTTCCACTTAAAAAGTCTGAGAAGTCCAGTCATTCCTAGCTTTTTAGATCTTTGCTTTTACAAACGTTCCAAATTATATTTGTGTTTTGAACACAAATTATCAAATAATACTTTCATCATGGATTTAAAAAATTAGAATTTTTTGCATTTCTTAATTAAAAATTGATTATGAAAAAAATACTTCCCTGCTAGATAACCTTACAATCATTGTTACTAGTCCGTGAGTAGGATTATTTTAAAGAGTATCATGAAAAGTTCTAGTCCATTTTTTCAAACTTCGTAATAATTTTGATCTAGTTCTACCATATGTGAAATTCTACTTATAGAATATTATCTTTAGATAGCATTAGTTAGATTCCTGTGTACTGCGTGTTAACATGTATGTTTTCTCTTAGTGGATTACCCAGAAATCTTTTATAACTGTATCTGTGTATTTAAATTATTTGGAAATATAGTGTTCCTTACTTTAAAATAGTGTGTCCTCCTAGAACGAGAAATTATTTTTGCTCTCTGGCCATGTTTTCTTAGATTCATTTCTGGAATGTGCTTAGCCTGTCATAAAATTCCATAATGTAAATAATGTGATTTATTTCAAATAATTAAACAATATATAATTCCAGTTTGAACTAAATTGCCACTTAGTTTGACATTATTTTCTTCATAATCAAAGAGAGAAAGGATTCACAATTTTTATTTATACTCCTACATAGTGGACTGTTATAAATAGTTTTCAATAAAGTATGTATTCAGATAAATTCATTTTGGTGAAGGCACATAATCCAGCAACTAGGGAGGCTGAGACAGGAGTATCTCAAGTTCAAGGGCAGCCTCAGCAACTTAGTGAGACCCTCAGCCATTTAGTGAGACTCTCAAAATAAAAAAATAAAAATGGGCTAGGGATGTCACTCAGTGGTAAAGTGCATCTGGGTTTAATCCCCAGTACCAAAAAAAAAAAAAAAAAGAGAAATTCATTTGTATTTGGTTAGAGAGCACTTATTATCTTTGAAGCAATTAGAATTTTATTAAAGAGTAAAATCAGAATTGTGATATAAAGATGAAAAAACTTTTTAAATGGAAATTTAAATATAAATTAGGAGCCATTGGCTTATAGGAAGAAGATTGAACATGGGAGTTATGGGAGTTAGTGTTTGCTTATGACTCTTCAGTCAATAAGGCAAGTTGTTTTGGTCTTCATTTCAAATGAGAATAATTGTCCTAACTAGTTAGTGTCTAGTGTGGGTCTAGACTTATTTCCAAAAGGACTCACCCCTGCCATTCATAAAATTCATAAATATGTCATATGATAAATTTTAACTAAATGTACACTGAAGTTTTTAGTATAGAATGAAGCAGATAGCCCAGAAAACCTATACTGTATAATTACAATTAATTTGAGGAAATACATTGCATTTCATGACAGGAGCATCCTGACCCAATTTCTGCCTACTTTTTTGACCTAGTGTTAAGTTTTGTTTGCTATATTGTTTAGTGCTTAAACATGTATCTACTTGTAAATATGTTATATATTGTCTTTACATTAGGATGTAATATCAAGGTTATTGCTATTTAAAATATAAACAGTTCAATCATTAAACTATAATAACAATTTTTGATTGCTTATAAGACTTTAAAGGGAAAAGAAATTTCAACCAGTTACAAACATTTTACATTATTTCAGGTTCTACTTTACTACTCAAGGAATAACGTCTTTTATTTAGGGTAATTTTATGTATTTAAATGTTGATGACACATTTCTAATATAGTAAAACAAGATGAAAACATAATAAAGTGAATAGCTTGTGAATTAATTTTTTAACATCCATGAATTCAAAACAAATTATTTTAAGATTTGATTATTATTTCTAGGATAAGAAATTTTGTCACAGTGAAGTAATCCAATAATGTCTTCATATTATGCTTTTTAAAAGATGAGCTTTTGATGAATTTAATGTTAATTTCATTTAAAGTTTCATTTCATTCATAACACATTTCATCACCATCAAACCAAAAGAAGTGCTTTTTCTAACAAGGACAATGTTAAACATTATATTGTATTTTCATACTAGAATGTGATCAGTTCATTGAGCAATATATGTGTGCATATGACACATACAAGATGAGGAAGAAGAGAAGGAAAAATAAGTTACCGTCTATTGAGCACCTATAATGTTTCAGGTGTTGTATTGGCTGATTTTACAAAAAGTGTTCCATTTGATCCTACTCTCATGTCTGTGCAGTAGATACTGAATTCTACTGGATGGTTGAAGAAGCTAAAGGTCAAGTGTATCTGGTGACTTGCCCCAAGTCCACTCTGTCTCTAAATGAACAGATTGGGCTGATTCACAAACTGAGGTTTTGACTGCTGTTTTGTGAACGTTTTTCATTAAGAGAAGCAGAGTATGGAGAGTGGTGAGAGTCTTTGCACTAGACAGGCCATTCATGGCACATTAGTTTTTGTGTTGGATTGTAATCATTCTTAAAAATGTTAGAAACTGTTTAAAGAAATATAAAGAATGATGAGAATTAATACTTTTGTTGTAAGAAAAGAATGGGATGTTTAACTTGGAATAACATTCTGTAACTTAATCTCTTAGAATATTTGAAAAATAATTATTTGAATGAATTGAAATTATTCCATTATGTAAAGTTTAAATCTAGAGTCAACAGTTATGTTTCAGTTAATGAAAAACAAATTTTCTAATTGCTTAATCTCTGCAGGGGACAAGATTCCCCCCCCACCCCATGTTTCCTATTCATTGGTGGTAAAAATTTTTTTTAACCTTTTTTTTTTTTTTCCTTTTTGGTGCCAGGGATTGAACTCAGGGGTACTCAACCACTGAGCCACATTCCCAGCCCTATTTTGTGTTTTATTTAGAGATAGAGTCTCACTGAGTTGCTTAGTGCCTCACGGTTACTGAGGCTGGCTTTGAACTCAAGATTTTCTCTAGGCCTCCCAAAGCGCCACCATACCTGGCTTCTATTGGTGGTAAAATTTCTATTTATCAGATTTAGTAGATTCAGATAGCATGTAGGTAGGGTAAAATATGTATTTAAAGATGTCTTACAACTTTGTACTTTTAAATTCATAAGTCTGTTGTTACAGCTAATATTTTTGCATTAATTGGTAAGTCATAGTCAAATATTTCTGGTGATTTGCATGCTGTCTTTGGTATTTTAAATTTCTGAACAAAACTGCACCTGTAACTGTTAACCCTGTTGTAGAAACAAATTTTAGATACTCAATCTTCTAAGAAATGTTATAGTTAGAATGTTTCAGTAAACTTGTAGTATTTATTTTATATATATTTTAATCCCTCTTATATCAATGGACAGAATGTACTTCTATATAAAATGGTTTATCCCCCTAGTGAAAAATAGGGCAAGTGCTATGTATAAAAATTTTTAATTCAGTGTTCACTAGATGGTGATATTGTGCTACATATTCAAGTGTTCTTATAATTAAACTTTTGTTATTAGTCTGAATTAAGCTTTCTATAGTTTTGTATTGTTTTGAGCCACAAAGATATATATTATTCATGTCTATTTATTATACTTTTGTTGAAAGTGTTTCCTGAGTTGTATGAAGCTAAGGTAAATGTAAAAAAAAGGAAAAAAAAGTAGCACTCATTAATTTTTTAGTCATATTTGATGCTTTAACCTAATATATCCTCCCATATTACATTGTTTACTTCATAAATCATCTAGGATCTTTCTCCATAAACAAGTGCTGATAGGATAGGTTTGAAAACTGTTATACATTGTATTGGCCACTGTTTGCAGTGCTTTAAAACTCATTTTATCTCATTTAGTACTCATAATAATCCCGTGGGACAGAACAGTTGTTAACATATGAGAAATCTTAGCATAGAAAGAGTAAGTGTTTGTCTAACATTACAAAATAATTGGCTGAGCTAGGATTCATGACCAGGCAACCTGACCAGAATCAGTGATAGTACTACTCAATTTGGGAGAGAAGGGCATAAAGCCACTTACCTTCAAATTTGTGTTATCTTACAAGTTTTCAGGGAGAACCTCCTTTTCTAGACCAGAAAATGAGGCTACCACTAATGTGGGGGTTTTCCAGAAGCTGACAGTCTTCATCTGCCGTGGTATCTTCCATTTCTGTTTTTGTCACAATGCCTCAGATTGGTATAAGTGTATACATATGAACTTAAGGGCAAAAAGGAAAAAAAAAAAAACAATCAGGGCTGAAGTCTTCAGTCATATGAATTCACATTGAAATAAAACCTTTCTTACCAAAGGGAGGAGTGCAATTATTTAACAACTAGTATTTAGTTTCTCAGAAAACTACTATTGGAAACAAGTTGGTGGTTAAACATGAAAAGCTTTGGATTTTAAAAAATTCTTTCTGGAAGAACTTCATATTTTAGCTTAAACAATATATGATTATCTGTTCTAGATAAATTTTTAGAAGTTTTACCTTTTGTGAGATACTACATTCTAAAAATGAGATGTTTACTTGACTTCTAAAATTATATTGTGAGTTCATGTCATTTAAAACTGCTTTTGAGTAAACCTATTTATAAGAATAAAAGAGGTTTTTCCTTTTCAAAAAGTTTATTTCTAAATAAATTTGTGTTTTATAATATTTTATAATTTACCGTGTCTACTTCTCTTATTCTAAACTGAGGGTTAGCCTTTTTCCCCTTCACGGAGTACTACTGGCCATTTCTTCCCCCTTTACCACTTACCCAGGCCTAAGCTTTATTCTTCTTCCTGAAATAATAGTATTGCATGTTTAAGTATCTGTAATTGGTGTTAAGCACTACTCTAGGTATCTATATAATCTTCCTTTTAACTTCACCATAATAGAGACCAGTTAAATTATTAGCTAATCACCTTGAATTTGTAGAAGCTTGGCTTTCTTTTATTAATCTAGATCTGCAAAGAGTGTTTACCAGCACCTTTTACTTGGTAGGACTCAAATCTCAAACCTGGGCCCTTGTGAAGAGATGCATGAGGAGATCTCCATTCTGTGTCTTCAGACTTGTAGCTCTTACTTTCCAGTGGGCATGGAGTTTCCCCTCATATGCAGCTTATAGAGGTCAGCTGAGGACTTACACTGGGTACAGATTTGGAGAATCCTTGTGACTCCTATTTTCAAGGATTCCCCCTCTACAGCCCTTCTGGCAGTCCTAAATTCTGTCCTCACACTGCAAGTCAATCATTGTAGCTTTCTAACTGGTGGATACCCCCAGGAAAAGCTATGTACATGTGATTTTCAATTTTGTTCAGTACTTTCAAGTACTTTTTTCCTCTTTAAATTATTTAAACTGTGGCAGAGTTAGTGTGATACAAGTTCCTGTGCCATTATCTGCCTAGGAACCTTGTCTTGATTATAGTTGATATGGATTGTATAGTCTGTATTAATAAGGAAGTTGGAGTTGTTACTTTTGCTATGAGGGATTAAGAGTTCCTGTAGGTGGAAATAGTTTAGGAATACAGATTCCTAATATGGTTCATTGTAAATATGAATATGCATTGTAATATGATGTACTGATCATAAAAATATTTGTAACTGAATCCATTGACCACTCTAAGTTTCCTTGTGAAAAAAATTTTGTGAAGCAATACAAAAGTGATCTTCTCTGTAAAGAACTCACCTAATTGGGAATTAATAGAAAGTATGATTATTACTATGGAGGAATACAAAAGTTAAGGTATTGACATGGAACTGGAAATCAGTTGGCTGAAGGAACAAGGGAAATTGGCTTTTGAGATTATTCTTATGAATATTTGTGGAGATATTGTGAAAAACATTCAAATTTATTAAAGGGAAGTGAACAGAGATTGTACAGTACTACTACCACACACAGGAGAAGTAGTGGCTAACCGTTGCCAGCAACATGCTTGCTATGTGCCAGGCACTAGTCTTAGAAGTGTTCCCCATGGATTAAATAAGCCCCATAAGGACTCCATGAGGCAAATACTACTATGATCCTCATTTTATTAATAAGGAAATTAAGATACAGGTAACAAATAATTTGCAAACTTGAGAAATATGGCTTCAGAACCTTCTCTTTTTTTCAGGGAACAAGATAGAGTCCCAGTAAACTTGCATAATCTAATGTACTATCCTTAAAAAGAACATAGGTTATTTTTAGGTAGAAAGTAAGATCAATGTTCTACTACATGTGGTGGGGAGAAAGCAGACTATGGTAAGTGGGATGAGAAGAAAAATAGCTATTATTTGAGAGAGGATAGCCAGACTTCAGTTAAAACAAGATGAATGGACTACGACCCCTCACCCTCTACCCCCTCTTAAATCCCACAATAGATGGCGCAGGAACCCAAGAAAAAGGCACTCAGCTAGGACTGAACAAAGCTTTGAAAGATTTTGAAGCAGGAGGAGATGACTTGACATTTTAACTCCTCTATCTATTGGGTCTTGTGGTTGAGTGTATTGCAAAGTTCCCAAGGTATGGACAGGCCCTGGGCTCAGGAGAGCCATGGCAGAGGATCTAAGTAATTTTAAAATTAGCCCCTCTTAGAATTCTAAGTCTTGGTCTTAAGATTTTGTCCTTTGAATTTTGGATTGGCCAAAGGGGAGGGGATGGAGAGGAAGGGGAATGGGGATGGGAAAGATAGTGGAATGAGAGTGTCAACATTACCCTAAGAACATGTATGATTGCACGAATGGTGTGACCCTACTTTGTGTACAACCAGAGATGTGAAAAATTGTGCTCCATTTGTGTACAATGAATTGAAGAGCATTCTGCTGTCATGTGTAACTAATTAGAACACACAAAAAATACTTTATCCTTTGCAATGTACAGAAAAGTAACCCATTAAATCTAATCAATTATAAATATTTGAATACCATATGAGAATATCTCTGTATGTTCTCTGCAACTATACCCACATTCATGCACCCACACACTGCCAGCCCACACGTAAGCACAAGTGTTTCTGGGGAAGATGAACCTGAGAATTTTAGAAATATTGCTAGGTAAAGAAGTAAGGAAAAAGACTGAACAGAGGAAGGGCCAGTCAAAAGGGTAGTCAGTTTTTTTTTTTTTTCATGTATTCATGTATTTTATATATCTCATATATTAATGACATCGATGAAAGAATAATTTTCTCCATTAGAATAGCATCTTGTTCAGGGGGCATATTGGAATGGAATGCACACGGAATACTGATGTGGAAAGATGAAAGAATATTGTAGGAACTGATTTCTGCTTGAACTGCTTTTATGATTAAAATTTAGAATGATGTTAATTTTCAGTGGGAATAACTGCAATAGGCAACTGTAATTTGGTTGCCAAAATGCATTATCCTAAATTTTACTCAAGGTGGCAGTCGTGGACATTTTTTCTAGTTGTTAATCTGACAGAACTTTTTACCATTCTATTTGCCTTAAAATGTCACTGATGTTAATGATTTTTTCATTGTTATTTGAAAGGCATTTTTGAACATGTTTATCTTTGAGCAAATATATTTATTTTTGTCATTGAGTACTTTGAAAATGATCATTGGAAGCTTGAATCATCAGATAATCATAGCTTCATTCTATTCCCCATAATTAAGACTATTTGGAAAACTTTATAGTTTCTATTTTCTTTTCCAATTGTATTATCAGTCAAACATGAAATTTGTACATACCTTTAGTTCACATGAAATTTTTCATGCATATTTAATGCTAGCATGGTTATAAAAATCTTCTGTTGATGGGAAATACTTGTTTTCCTCTATGTAGCTATTAGAAAAGCAGCCAGTCACTCTGACAGCTGTGCTTTAGAGCAAGTTACCCGATAAGGAAAGAAAGCAAAGTAATTGTGTTTGTAATGGTATGTGAATGTCATACATTTAAAAACAATAGCCAGGCATTTTAGGTGCAACAAATGCAATTTAGAGTCTCTACCAGTCTCCAAATGGTTTTGAGTTATATATTATGTAACTTGCCATCTAGCTTTGGAGATATTTGACTTCTGTATAGCTAGAAAGCTGAAAGAATATGGGTCTTTTCTGTATTATAATATTTGCGTTATAACAGATATGTAACTTGCCATCTAGCTTTGGAGATATTTGACTTCTGTATAGCTAGAAAGCTGAAAGAATATGGGTCTTTTCTGTATTATAATATTGCGTTATAACAGATCTTCCCTTGTGCTAGTTTTCCCTTTTTTTTTTTTTTTTTTTTTTGGTACTGCAGATTGAACTCAGGGGCACTCGACCACTGAGCCACATCCCCAGCCCTATTTTGTGTTTTTATGTAGAGACAGGGTCTCACTGAGTTGCTTAGCACCTCGCCGTTACTGAGGCTGGCTTTGAACTCGCAATTCTCCTGTCTCAGCCTCCCTAAATGCTGGGATTATAGGCTTGCACCACCGTGCCTGGCTTAGTTTTCCCTATTAATATGAAAATCCTGCGGACTATTGATCATCTAATGAGGTTTTCTCAGTCTAGAAAAATAACTCAGTTTTTAAAACCACAAATTAGTTAGGTTTCATAATCTATGAATCTATACTGTAATCTTATTAAATAAATTCTTGGTTAAATGCTCATCTTTACAATGTAAGGAATTAGCATAAATTTTTCTTAATTTAGTTTTCTACTATCAGAAGCAAATTCTTATCAAATTGAAGTAACAGCAGTTTGGGGATTAAGGTAGCTAATTATGAGGAATAATTGGTAAGTATCTAAAGAGAAAATTCTAATCAAATTTGACCTTCATATATCTTAAAGGTTCGGTAGTTTGGTTTTCTATTTTATACAAGTAAACTACATATGATCAAAATTAGACTTAAAATATTTTAGCTAATGACCCAATTTCATAATTACTAAAACAACTTATCTCTAATAAACAAGAAAGGGATTAAATTAAATGAAAAAAAGCCAACACCCTACTCTATGCTAAATTCAGACAATCTTTATCTAAAGTAGTAGTACACTTGAGCTGGAATCTGAAGACCTAGGTTCAAATCCTGCATCAGCCATTAATTTGCTGTGTGAATATAGGAAAGTGAAACTGTCAAGTTCAAATGAAAAAATACATGTGATAATAATTTAATAGCTTTAATTACACAAAATGTAAGGGTTATGTATAATTTATTAAGTGTGTCTTGGGCTATGTACCAAATACTTTTATTATAGCATAATAAAAATAGTATGAGTTAATCAAATAACTGGCAACTACAGGACTGTTGTGAATTTGTTCATATTATTTAAAATGTAAATTCCTTCTTTAACCTAGAAAATATGGATTTTAAAAACTTTTTAAATATTTTTACTCATTATTACAGTTTGTTTTAGCTTTTTCACCACTGTGACTAAAAAATCTGACCAACACAATTGTAGAAGAGGAAAAGTTTATTTGAGGGCTCACTGTTTCAGAGTTCTTCATAAACAGCAGACTCCATTCCTCAGGGCTTAGGTGAGGCAGAACATCATGGTGGAAGAGGAAAGTGGCTCACATGATGATCAGAAAGCCGAGAGTGAGACTCCACTTGCCAGATTTCAGTCTAGGATTGATTAGATCTCCACCAGCAACCTTTTTGAAGGTTTTAACACCTACTTCCTAGTAATGGCATGCTAGGGAAGAAGACTTTAATACAAGAAACTTCAGGGGACATCGAAGGTCTAACTATAGAAGAGATGATACTGTCTCCCATCTATGTAGTCTCCCACTGTGGGCTCCAGTGCTTGTAGGACTAGAATGTATAGTAAAGCCTCAGGGAGAGGTGAGATTTGGGATAAAGTTCTAGTTCAAGATACCTACCATTCTTTGGTTTTCCATCTCCTTCCCCATGTCCAGACACACAGGGACTCTAATTGGATCTCTCACGCTCCCACTCACAACACACAGTAGGCCTTCACTCTAAGCCAATTCATTTAATATGATCCATAAACACTTCTTTGACTAAGATGCCAATTGCTCTCCAAGAGTTATGGCCAACACAGTGGATTAGGCTACGTTAAGAATACAGGTCATTACCCTAGCTTCATGTATGACTGCATATATGGTGTGATTCTACATCATGTACAATCAGAGAAATGAAAAGTTGTGCTCCATTTGTGTACAAGGAATCAAAATGCATTCTGCTATCATGTATACCGAAGTAGAACAAATTAAAAAAAAGAATACAGGACATATGTTGATCCAACTTTGTTCAGAAACAATCTTCTTAGAGCTGCTTTCATTTGGAGATATGAATAGGAAAAATATTCATGGACATATCAAACATAGGAATACACCATATTTTATAACAACCAGAAATATTTTAATGTAATACATACAGGTGTGTGTATGGTTTGACTCCCAATTTTCTTCTTATGGCCAACACAAATATATAACAGGATCAATTGTTATTTGCTAAGAACCCAGGGCTCTTCATTTTGTACAAGAGTATGTATAGCTTAATGTGTAATAAGAAGATGAAATATAAGGAGAACAATTTAGGAAGACTTCCATGACTGTGTCAGTTTTTCATTGCTGTAACCAAAATACTGACACAAACAACTTGGAGGAGGAAAGTTTTATTTTGGCTCATGGTTCCTGAGGTTTCAGTACATGGTCACATGTCTCCATTGCTCTGGGCCTGAGGTTCTTCCTCTCTCTCTCTCTCTCTCTCTCTCTCTCTCTCTCTCTCTCTCTGCTTCCCAACTTTTATGTGCTGAGCAGTTTTCCTCTGTCATGCCCTTCCACCATGATGCACTCTGGAAGGGCATAATCAAAGGGCTTGGATGAAAAGAGAATTTGTCCTAACTTTTACAATCAGTCACAGATGGGTTTTGGAGAAATTGATTCATGGACTCCTACTTTGCTGTTCTATTAAGGGTGTTAATTAATTTGTAATTATAATTGATGTTAAATACAGGTTAGTGGGTTAAACAGCAAATGGACCTGCTCCCTTATGCTGCCACATCATTAATATGATCAATTTAGCTCACATTCACGGTGTTAAATACTTTATTTTTATAATATATGAAGTGATTCTCCACTTTCATTATCAGTTCTTTTGGCTTGTTGATTGAGAATTTAGAAGTTTTTAGATGTTTATTTCAGGTAGTGCTATGAAACATTGAACCACGTGATTCTAAATCCCACTAGTATAAAAGAATAATAATATCCATCATAAATCTTGAACTGTGCTTTAAAAGAGTTGATTTCAACTGGACCTGGAACTTCAAAGTTTCCTCTCAGAGATTTTTAAATGCATTGTTACACTGACCTTCTTAGTAAACTGTTGGTGTTAGTTACTTAGATACACTCACCCATATATGTATCTAAGTGAGTATGCTACATAGTCCCTTAATGAATCTACCTTTACTGGAATAATTAATCTGTTTTCTAAATATTTTGGAGTCTCATTGGAATCATTTTCAGAATTCTGCAATCACATATTGGGGTAAGGGGAAAAAAGGCATTTCTTTATCCTAAAGCCATAGGCTACCTATTCCTTTTTTTCTGTGCCTCTTCCTTTCCTACCCCACTTTCTGGAACTCATCCATAGCTGCATTTTGTCCCTGCCAATGTCAGCAAAAGGCAGGATAGAAAAAGACTCTCTAGTCAGAAGTCTGAGCCTGAAAAACTGTAAGTGAATGTGTGATCTTCTGCCTGCTTCATATAGTAATTAACATAATGAGTTTCCTATTACAATGAGGACCTGTTTTATGTAACAAACAACCACAACTTAAGCACAAATAAAATGGAATAAGGAATTTATTGGAAGAGCAAAGAAACAGCTTTAAGAACCTTAGATCTTCCTTGAATTTTGGGCCAAGAACACACCCTGAGTTTTTCTCTTTTTCTTTTGTCTCTTTGCCTCTTGACTTTTCTCTCCTCCTATAGTAAGGTGTCCCCATTTGGTCAGGAAGAATGACTAGCAGGAGCCCTGTGCTCAGATCCTAACAACTTAGCAATCATTGAGAGAAGACTAAGAATGAGGTTTTTCCATCTATTATCTTTAATTAGTATCGTTCAGAAGCTGAAGAAGCTCATTAAATACAAATTATTGAAGTTTACTGCATGTAGGAAACTGTACTTTGAGTCTTCATGAGTAACTAATTTAATTCTTATGTGAACTGTTGGAGACAATCATATAAAGTAGATATAATCCCATGTTATGCACATTTTACTGATGAAGAAACTGAACAAAAAAATTAAGTAACTATTCCAAAGCCACACAGATAGTAAGTGGCAGAACCAGGATTCAATATAAGGGCTTTAATCTCACAGGTAATAGTCAAGTGAACCTGCCATTCTTTGGAGTTTAGAGGCAAACAGTGGGCTTTCCAAATTTTCACATAGCACCCTTTCAAGAAATGAAAATTCCAACAACTTATCTTCTGAGTAAAAACTATGAATTTGAAATGCATTTATTGTTTGTTTGTTTTCAAATGTGCAGTTTGGTTTTTGCAATGTACAATTTGGACTCTTAAGACTTGGAAAACAATTAACCTCAGTTTTATCTGGATAGCTGAAGAAAGAAAGGACAAAATGTAATTTTGGCTGGTGAATAAATGATTATGTACAGCAAAAACCTGTCAAAATATTATATTGGATATATCCCACCTTCATTATGATTAGACTTGCATGAGCTTTACATTATTTTTTTGTTTTTCATGTAGGCATTAGTTATCAACATTATGAAGAATATTTGTTTTACTGTAATATTTTCAAGAAATACAAGAACTCTGTCCTATTGGATACAAGTAAAATATATAGCTGCAATGAAATGAAATGGTAATTTGTAAATTAAAGTTTCATATTATAGGACAAATTCTTCAAATTATGTAGCAACAAGATTCTGTATCTTCTCAAGTATAGCATTGTGGAGAAAGCTAAAAAAAATGGAGTTTATTTCTTGTCAACTTCTGTCTTTTTTTTGTAGGGAATTCTTTTTTTTAATTTATTCTACTTTGGTATACATGATAGCACAATACATTTTGATTCATTGTACACAGATGGAGGACAACTTTTCATTTCTCTGGTTGTACATGATGTAGAATCACATCACATATGCAGTCATACATGAAGCTAGGGCTATGATGTCCATCTCATTCCACCATCTTTACTGTCCCCATGGCCCCTCCCCACTCCCTCCCCTTTGACCAAAGTTCCTCCATTCTTCCTGTCTCCCCTCCTCCATTATGGATCAGCATCTACTTATCAGAGAGAACATTCAGCATTTGGTTTTTGGGGATTGACTTACTTCGCTTAGCATGATATTCTCCAACTCCATCCATTTACCTGCAAATGCTATAATTTTATTCTCTTTCAGTGCTGAACGATATTCCATATTGTATATATACCACAGTTTCCTTATCCATTTATCTGTTGAAGGGCATCTAGGTTGGTTTCACAGTTTAGCTATTGCGAATTGAGCTGCTATAAACTTTGAAGTGGCTGCATCACTATAGTATGCTCTTTTTAAGTCCTTTGGGCAAGGACAGAGGAGTGGGATGGCTGGGTCAAATGGTAGTTAAATTCCAAGTTTTCTAGGGAATCTCCATACTGCTTTCCAGATTGGTTGTACCAATTTGCAGTACCAACAACAATGTGCCTTTTCCCCCACAACCTCGCCAACATTTATAATTGGCATTCTGACTGCTGTGAGATGAAATCACAGAGTTTTGATTTGCATTTCCTTAATTGCTACAGACGTTAAACTTTTTTTCATATGTTTGTCAATCAGTTGTACATCTTCTGAGAAGAAGAATCATCTTCTTCTTCAGCTCCTTAGGACATATATTGATTGTTTGTTTGGTGTTAAGTTTTTTGAGTTCTTTATATATCCTGGAGATTAGTGCTCTACCAGATGTGCATGTGGCAAAAATGTGTTCCCACAATGTAAGTTTGCTGTTAACTTCCTTGATTATTTCTTTTGCAGAGAAGAAGCTTTTAGTTTGAATCCATCCCATTTATTGATTCATGATTTTACTTCTTGCACTATAGGAGTCTTGTTAAGGAAGAAAGGTCCTAATCCGACATGATGAAGATTTGGGCCTACTTTATCTTCTATTAGGCATAGGGTCTCTATTCTGATTCCCAGGTACTTGTTCAACTTTGAGTTGAATTTTGTGCATGGTGAGAGATAGAGGTTTAGTTTTATTTTGCTGCATATGGATTTCCAGTTTTCCCAGCACTAATTGTTGAAGAAGCTATCTTTTCTCCAATATACGTGTTTGACACCTTTAACTGTATTTAGGTGGGTTTGTCTCTGTGTCTTCTATTCTGTACCATTGGCCTATATGTCTATTTCGTTGTCAGTACCAAGCCGTTTTTGTTACTATAGCTTTGTACTATAGTTTAAGGTCTGGTATTGTGATGCCTCCTGCTGCCCTGTTCTTGCTAAGGATTGCTTTGGCTATTCTGGGTCTTTTATTCTTCCAAATGAATTTCATGATTGCCTTTTCAATTTCCATAAGGAATGACCTTGGGATTTTAATTGGAATCGCATTGAATCTATATAGAGCTTTGGGTAGTATGTCCATTTTGACAATATTGATTCTACCTATCCAAGAGCATGGGAGATTTTTCCATCTTCTAAGGTCCTGTTCAATTTCTTTCTTTAGTGTCCTGTGGTTTTCATTGTAGAGGTCTTTCACCTCTTTTGTTAAATTGGTTCCCAAGTATTTTATTTTTTTGAGGGTATTGTACTTGACTTTCATATGCTGACCAACCTGGCATCCCTGGAATGAACCCCACTTGATCATGGTGCACTATTTTTTTAAATATGTGTTTGTGATTTGCCAAACTTTTATTGAGAATTTTTGCATCTGTGTTCATCAGGGATATGAGTCTGAAGTTTGCTTTCTTTGATGTGTCTGTATGGTTTTGGTATCAGGGTGATACTGTCCTCATAGAATGAATCTGGAAGGGTTTCCTTCTTTTCTCTTTCATGAAATAGTTTGAGGAGTGTTGGTATTAATTCTTATTTGAAGGTCTTGGAAAACTTGGCTGAAAATCGATCTGGTCCTGGGCTTTTCTTGGTTGGCACGCTTTTGATGGTGTCTTACATTTCCTTGCTTGAAATTGATCTTTTTAAGTTGTGTATGTCCTCCTGGTTCAGTTTGGGTAGGTGATAGGCCTCTAGAAATGTGTTGGTGTTTTCAGGGTTTTCTATTTTACTGGAGTATAAATTTTCGAAATAGTTTCTAATTATCCTCTGTATTTCAGGAGTGTCTGTCGTGATATTTCCTTTTTCATCATGAATTTTATTAACTTGGCTTTTCTCTCTCTCTCTTTTCATTTGGGTGGCTAAGGATTTGTCAATTTTGTTTATTTTTTCAAAGAACCAGCTTTTTGTTTTGTCAATTTTTTGAATTGTTTCTTTTGTTACAATTTAGTTGATTTGAGCACTGATTTTAATGACTTTCTGTCTCTACTTCTTTTGGTGTTAGTTTTTCCTCTTTTTCTAGGGTTTTGAGATGTAGTTTCAGGTCATTTATTTGTTGATTTTTTCTTCTTTGAATAAATGAGCTTAATGCAATGAGCTTTCCTCTTAGCACTGCCTTCATAGTGTCCCAGAAATTTTGATATGTGATCAGAGTTTTCATTTACCTCTAAGAATTTTATCTCTTCCCTGACGTCTTCTGTTATCCATGCATCATTCAATAGCATATTGATTAGTCTCCAGGTGCTGGAGTAGTTTCTATTTTTTAATCTGTCATTGATTTCTAATTTTTTTCTATTATGGTCAGATAGGATGCAGTGTAGTATCTCTATATTTTTTTTTTTTTTTGTATTTTCTAAGATTTGCTTTGTGGCATGACATATGATCTATTTTGGAGAAGGATCTGTGTGCTTCTGAGAAAAAAGTTTATTCACTCATTGATTGATGGAATACTCTATACATGTCTGGTAAGTCTAACTTATTGATTGTTTTATTGAGTTCAGGGATTTCTTTGTTTTGTTTTTACTTGGAAGATCTATCCAGTGGTGGAGAAGCTGTATTAAACTCACCAAGTATTATTGTGTTGTGGTCTATTTGATTCTTGCAGTTGAGAGGAATTTATTTGATATACATAGATGCCCCATTGTTTGGGAGAAAGATATTTATGATTGTTATGTCTTGTTGATGTATGATTCCCTTAAGACATATGAAATGTCCTTCTTTATCCCTTTTCATTTACTTTGGTTTGAAGTCTACTTTATGTGATATGAGGATAGAAACTCCTGCTTGTTTGCGGGGTCCACGTGAGTGATATGTTTTTTCCCACCCTTTCACTTTCAGTTTGTGGATGTCTTTTCCTGTGAGATGAGTCTCTTGAAGACAGCATATTGTTGGGTCATTTTTTTTAATCCAGTCTGTCAGTCTGTGTCTTTTAATTGATGAGTATTGGCCATTCATATTCAGGGTTATTATTGAAATATGATTTGTAGTCCTGGTCATTTTAGTTTATTTTTGGTTTTTACCTTGACTTGGTTTCTCCTTTGATTGCCCCCACCCTTTTTTTTTTTTTTTTTTTTTTTTTTTTTTTTTTTTTTTTTTTTTTTTTTTTTTTTTTTTTTTTTTTTTTTTTTTTTTTTTTTTTTTTCCTTTTTTTTTTTTTTTTTTTTTTTTTACTGTAGTTCCTCTTTTTGTATATTTTCATTGTTGGTTGTCATTTCCTCTTCATGGAATGTTTTGCCAAGAACGTTGTGTAGTGCAGGCTTTCTTGCTGTAAATTCTTTTAACTTTTGTTTATCATGGAAAGTTTTTATTTTATCATCAAATCTGAAGCTTAATTTTGCTGGTTATAATATTCTTTGTTGGCATCCATTTTCTTTCTGAGTTTGGTGTATGTTGTTCCATGATCTCCTGGCTTTTAGGGTCTGGGTTGAAAAATCTGCTGAGATCTGGATTGGTTTCCCCTTTTATATAATCTGATTTGTTTCTCTTATGGCTTTTAAAATTCTATCCTTATTCTGTATGCTGGGCATTTTCATTATAATGTGCCTTGGTGTAGATGTGTTGTAATTTTGTACACTTGGTGTCCTGTAAGCCTCTTCTATTTGATTTTCCAATTCATTTTTCATGTTTGGTAAATTTTCTAGTATTATTTCATTGAAGAGATTGTACATTCCTTTTTTTGAAATTTTATGTCTTCTTCAATCCCAATAAATCTTATATTTGGTCTTTTGATGCTGTCCCATAATTCTTGTATGTTCTGTTCATGATTTCTTACCCTCTTCACTGTATGGTCAAGTTTATTTTCAAGATTGTATATTTTGTCTTTATTACCTAAGGTTCTGTCTTCCAAGTGATCCAGTTTGCTGGTCATGCTTTTTATTGAGTTTTTTAATTTGGTTTATTGTTTCCTTCATTTCAAGAATTTCTGATTAGTTTTTTTCACAATACCTAGCTCTTCCTTAAAGTAATCTTTTGCTACCTGTCCCTTATCTCTTTGTTGGTGTGATCAATGGTTGCCTTTATTTGCTCTCATCTCTTTGTTGGAGTGATCTATGTTTGCCTTTATTTGGTCTCATTTCTTTCTTGTATTGATCAATTTTTGCCTGTATTTGCTCACTTAAGTCATTCTTAAATTCACAGATCTTTTTAATTATGTACATTCTGAATTCTTTGACATTTTTTCATCAACTGTGCTGTCAATGGATTCTAGTATTGTAGTATCTTGGTTTATTTGGGGCACTTTCTGCCCTTGTTTTTTCATGTTGATTATGTCTCTTCCTTTCTTGCAATGCTAATATGAGGTATTGCAGTTTCTATCATATAATCTTGTAGTGACATTACAGATTACCTGTATCTCACCTTGGAGTTCACTTCTAGTCCCCAGCTGGTGTCCCCAGATGGACACTACTGCCACTAAAGGTTGTGGTGGCAGTAGTGGAAGTAACTCAAGATGGCAGTGGGAGGGGCTTTGGCTGGGCCCCCAGAGCCATCCCTGAAGGTGGTTCTGGGCCTTGGCCTGTGCTCCCATCAGTGGGAAGGAACTCTAGCATGGAACTGGGAGTGTTCCCAGGCCTCACTTAGGCCAGGTCTCCTGCAGGGATCCCTAGAGGCAGTCCTTCCCCTGGATCTGGGTTCTCCTATGACTAGAGGCTAGCAGTCTTGGGTCTGCCCTTGGCTGGGCTCCCACAGTGGTCCCTGAAGGTGGTCCTGGGCTTTGGCCTGTCTCCTGCCAGTCAACAGGAACTCTGGCTTTGTCAACATCTTTCTTTGATTCAGTTTCTTTATTTTACTTGAGCTTCACAAAACAACCATGCTTTTTATTATGAAAACTATTATCAGTGAAGAAACTAAAAACAAGTAGGTTAATGCTTCTGTTTCCTTTCCTCTCCATCTGTTTCGTCAAGTCCAGGAGCATTACATTTTTCCTGACCGCAGTCCTTCACAAAAGCTAAAAGAATAGCCCTCTTAAAACTTCTCAACACTCTAAGATACCCCAAATGAAGACAAAAAAGCAAACACTGACATTCTGTGGCAAATGTTTAGCCAAAGTCATTGCTTATCTCTAACCTCCAGATTATAGATCTAATTATATAGAGAGATGGTAGTTGGAAAGGCCAGACAGATTCTCATTCAGGAGAGGTTTTTTTGCAAACTAAAATAGCCACATATATGGTTTGGTACAAATCAATCTTAATACAATACACTGAAGAACATGTTTTAAGAAATGAATCTAGAGATTCTTATGATACAGAAAATTTTTCTTTTTTTTCTCATGCTATTTACTTTTCACTTGCTACTTGATGTGAATCATATTAAATGTTCATCTCTTCCTCAGGAAGAGAGAGAAAAGATTTATGAATAACATGGATGGGTTGGAGTCTGTCATCCATTCATCAGCAAGTTTACTCTCCAGGGACAGAGATAGAGCAGTAAGATAGGGAGACAAAATTCTTGGCTTCAGAGAGGAAGTTTGCACTCATATAAAGAGGCAGACCATAAAAGGAAATGAGATGATTTCAGAGAAATAAGTGTGGTGAAGAACATTTAGAAAAAATGATGTGATAGAGCTGGGTCAGGAAGGGACCATGGGAGATATATAAGGGAATCTCTTAGAAATATTTGTGTTGAATCCCTAAATAATAAGAAGAAAATAGCTAAGGAAAGTATGAGAAGAGTATTTAAATAGGAGAAAATAGCAAATGTAAAGACCTGAGATCTCTGCACATCTTATCTCCTTTAGTCTTACTAAGTTTTTGTAAAGCAGATAGGGTTAACCTAATTTCATCAGTAACAAAATTGGGAGCCACAGAAGTGGCTTATTAAGGGGAGAGGTCAGTTACTCAGCTGTCATCAGGATACCATAATATGAACTCAGGATTACCTGAGCAGAAAACCCATTCTCTTTCTGCTGCTCATGCTGCTTCATGACATATATGCAAAGTCAAACACATACACCATTGAGGAGTTTCAAAGAAAGAGATTCCTATACCAAATGTTGGTTAATTGCTTAGATGGTCCTTCATTTTCTTTCTACTAAAAAATATACAACAAAGATTTCTATGTCTTCACTGCTTATTAATTCACTCTCTATATATTTTGTTTATCTTCAGTACAACTATACTATTTGTGTTCAAGGACTAGGTGAAGAGTATTGAACTATTTTCCTTCATGCAACTGAGAGTGGTTTCTTTAGTGTATCATTTTGGGAATTCTAACAATATAATCTATTCTGCCAAAAAGTTACATGGAAGGACATAAAAATATTAAAATCTCAAAGTTAGGTGAAAATTATCTCTAGAAATTATCCTGAGAACAAAACAGTATTTCAAAAGGCATTGATTTATATAAGATTAATAAGGCAATGAGTTATTTTATTACTGGGACTCTGAACTGTAATCATTGTAAATGAAAAAATCAAAGCTCTTAAGTTCATCATTGCCTAGATCTATTTTCAGTTATTTTTTTCTGCTGTGCTTTGTGGCTTATTTTCTTATTGGCTAATGTAGATAAGACAATGCTGCAGCAAAAATAATGGAAGTATGTATAATCCATTTCCATTACATATGTGGATGGTCTTGTGAGAAGAAACCTGTGGTTATTTAAGCCAATGAATGTTCTTGGTGTTTAATTATAACAGTTTCCATACCTGAAGTCTGTAGTAGCAATAGAACCCTGCACATAATAAGTACTTAATGTTGCAAAATGGTTAGATAATGCAGTCACATAATTATATTTAATTTTTCATAACCTTTATAACATTATATTTTAATTTATATTGTGTAGTTTCACTAAGGAGTAAGGGAGCTAGATAACATAGACCTGAAAATATAAAGACTTTGTTTATACTCAAATGGGATAAGAAACTATTGGGGGACCTTGGGCAAGAGTATCATTTTCTTAAGAGAACAATTCTGGCTGCTCTTTTGAGCCCTGACTGAAGAATGGTCGCTTAGAAGTAAGAAGATGAGGTAAAGGGCAGAGCAATAATTTTGTTGAAAGGTAATGGTGCTTTTGTTTAAAATGACAGAACATGCCAGAGACTAGAATACAGGCACCAAGCTGGCATGAACGAGGCCTTTCAGATTGCTATATCCTCAGGGCACAGAATCACCGTCTGGAGTGTAGCAGGAGCTCAATACTGTTTGTGCATGAATGAATGGATGGATACATAAACATTAGCTTTTCATAGCTTCTGTCTTCTCCCCATCTGTTTATTACTTAAGTTAAAAATTGAAACTACTTTCCTTAACCTCTCATTTTATAAATTAAAGTAAAAAAGAAACAAAACGAAGAAGCCAAGTTTCCCCTCAAATTTAATTGAATTCAAGTTTCTTTTAAAGCACTTTTATGTAATGACTTCTTTGGGATATTGAGGACATAAGATGCCAACAGAAAGCTCTAGGACAGTGAGATGAGATTATTGCTTAGGGTCAGGACTAAGCCACAGCACCACAATTTACTTTAAAATTAAAATTGCTACATAGGATTTAATTTCCTCCTCAGAAGGGCAATAACCTTTTCAATGAATCAGACTTGGCTTTTTCTGTCCATAACATTACGAAGTATCTGAATGGCAAACCATATTAGAAAAATTGGGGGATGAAGGTCACAAAAGTGTATTTGGTATGTAAATTTTTATGTGAGAAAGCAGAGAAGTAAGACACATACACACACAATTGCTTTGATATATATTAGAGAAACAGAACAGGTACAGAAGCAAGTAGAAAAATAAGTTTTTCTTTAGGGGTCAGGAAAAAACTGTATAAACAGGAGCAAGCTTTTTAATAGATATTTTTATATCAGTTAGATGAATTATTGTGTGAAATGTTACCTATTTAATGAGTGAATGAATGAATGAGCAAATGAATAGACCTATCTTTTAAGAAGCTGAGGGTAGGAATGCCAGGGTAGAAGAGCACTGGGAAACTTGAAGTAAAACTTCAAGTGTTCGTTTTGTCATTTTCCTAGTCCTTATAAACTGCATTTTAAGCTGATAATTCTCTGATGAAATATAGGTATGTAAATATTAGTAAAAAAACAAAACTCTAATCTTGTTATCTTTTTTCTTAACAAATAGTTACAGTCCATGAGACTGCTGATTTTTTTTTTTTTCTTTTTTTAAGACAGTCTTGTTGCCCAGGTTGGCCTCAAACTCCTGGACTTAAGTAATCCGCCCATCTCAGCTTCCAAGTTGTAGGACTACAGGTGCATGCCTCTCTACCCAGTGAAGCTAATTTTTTTTTTTTTTTGAGTGTTGGGGGCGGGCAGTGTCTCACTAAATTACCCAGGGTGGGCTCACACTTAAAATCATCCTGCCTCAAGCCTCTTGAGAAGCTGGGATTCCAAGTGAGCACTTATCACATGGGGCCAAGACTACAGATTCTCAAAAGGTTAGAAAGGACAGTGGAAGAAAGCCAGTCTGTGAGGATGATTGGCAGTTCTCTGATCCTTTCAGAGGCTAAAAGAAGTAAAATTCTGCTGTGGAAATTGTATATTTCTGCTTCCAAGAAGGGGTTACAAGATTCTGGAATTTTCCAAGCATTCTTGTCCTCACCCTGTATACATTGCTGAAAAACCTCCAGGCATCCAGGCCATAGCTGACATCCACCCTGTTAGCAGTAGGTTGAAAGCAGCATGTCAAACTACATGCAACATCTGCACCCAGAATCTCCCCACTTGTCAGCCACAGCTGTGAAATCTGCCCATTCTTCTCTTCAGGTAAGAAATTTCACCAATCAAAATAACACCTTCACCCTTTGTCAAGTTCTATATTTTTCAAAATGTTTTCATCTGTATTATTACATCTTATGGGCAGAAGGTAAAGGATGGAAGAAACTTCAGATGCTGTGACCCCCATGTGGCAGATGGACAAATCAAGAGGTAAAGTGATCACTTAGCTAAAAGAGTTATTTAGCAGAACAGAAACTAATATTCAATTCTCCTGTCTCTTAATCCAACAATCTCAATTATCAAACAGCAATCTCAATTGTTTTCCTGGGTCTCCTCCATGTTTAGAGTGTTCATTTTTTGTTTTATTTTTTCATTTTGTTTTGTTTTGCTTTGTTTTTGGTAGCAGGGATAAACCCAAGAGTGCTTAACCATGGAGCCACATCTCCAGCCCTTTATTGATTTATTTATTGATTGACTGATTGATTGATTTTGAGACAAGGTCTTGTGAAGTTGCTTAGGGCCTTGCTAAATTGCTGAGGCTGTCCTTGAACTTGTGATCTTCCTACTTTAGCCTCCAGAGTCACTGGAATTACAGGTATGCACCACCCTCAATGAGTTTTCTTATTGTGTTCTTGACTCATACATATTAGTTTTTTTCCATCATGCACTAAAGATGACTTCAGTGAAAATTTAATAATAATAGCATTTAAGTATGATATAATAGAAGATATATAACATTTGATAATTTCTTATTTGGGTTGATGCTTTCAAAAAATCACCAGATTTTTGTTGTTGTTGTTGTTATTGTGGTTGTTTGCCACCAAGTATAGTTTCATCTTCAGTTTCCATGTCTCACACACTGAAAAATTAAGCATAAATAGAAATGCTAATTAGAGTTACTTTCTTCACCAATGCTATGATTTATACTTGAGTTGTTTCTTATCAGATTTGTCACAATCTGGAATCTTCTAAGTAAGTACTCCTTTATATACATTCTCTACCACTGGGCACACACTAGTGAAGGTTCTGTCAAAAGTTTGTGAAGAAAATCTTTCTTAAAGTCACAGCTAATGCCAGACACTGTCAAGTTTTCTATTTCATGGTAGGGAAAAAAAAGCATTTATGTCTAAATTCAATTTTAGTAAAAGGCAAGGAATTATATTGAGGTCAAGTTCCAATCCAGTGAGGTTTGAATCAATTGAAATATTATATCTCAGAATTCAGCATTTGGCATGTTTAACATTCAGAGACATGCTGGAAGTTAAATCATCATTGCACAGCATTGGAATGATATCACTTTGCAAAGGCAAGCATCCTCAAAGGACTCTGATTCTATTCTGTTTGATTTCCTCACTCAGCATTCATAGGCTCTGTAGTCACCAAAGGGCTGCCTTCATACCACAGCACCAAAAGGCACATCCTCTGGCTATTAAAAGAATGATGAAGTGTTACTTGGGAACATTCAAGAACTTCAATCCTCTTCCTCAGGGAATATTGGCCATCTCTCTTTCTCTTGTATTTTTTGTTCTTCCGTGCAGCTAGTTAAGGGATGGTTATGTCCTACAATTAAGATTCTGACTTCATGGAGGTGGGACCTTCTTCATCTAGGTCTCTGGGTCTCTCAACTAATCTGTGTGCTTCTGCCTTATCAAATACTACATGGAAATCAAAAGCTACATTGTAGTGGAGTTTGGTTATGCTTTTAGTTGTACTGAAGAATCTCTGGTTTTTTGAGTTCTCAGACTAAACAACCATGGAACTATTGATTTTAGGAACTGCTTAATGGAAATGCTTAATGTTATCTGGAGTACTAATGAACAACTTGTTACAGCATCCGTCATTTAAACCACAGAATACCCAAGTCAGCATTTTGGAATGTGTGAAGTCTATAACATAGCAAATTTGTCCCTTGCTATCCATGAGGGAGTAGTTCTGGGATCCACTCAGGCAAAATCTACAGATGCTCAAATACATTATACAAAATCAAGTGGTGTTTGCAAATAACTTATGATGACATCCTCCTAGATAAGTATTGCACTTTAAGTCATCTCTAGATGTCTTATAACACCTTATAAAATGTAAGTGCAATGTAAGGGGTTATACTCTGTTATTCAGGCAATAATGACAATAAACAATCTGTTTATGCTCAAAAAAAAAGAACTTCCTCTTGGTTGATGAAAGACAAAGTAATTTTCTTCCTTTGCTGATAACTTCCCTCCCTGTGACCAATACAATGGCAACTTTCTATGTAATTTCTTACTTGTGTCAATGCTATGATAGAGCTAGTATCAGATTTTTTTCTGGTTCATTCTTAAATTTATCCCTATTATCTCTGTGTTCTTTTTCTAAAATGGGAGAAAATTTTAGCTCAGACTTCCAACTACCTTGAGTGTATTCAGTGAAGCCTTTTTTCCTAAATAAAAATTTGTGTAAGTTAACTGGTAGGGGAAATTTTTTTTGAAAATGAAATCTTAGGTAAATATAAAAATATCTTATTCTATCATTAACTATATTTATTGTAACAATTGTGATCAATTAACATTTTATTAAACTTTAAATATTTGTAGATATTGGTTTATATGTTACTTGGTTCAGGGAGATAACTTTCAAAACAAGATAGAGGATATTTCAAATTTTTTTTCTCAGTTTTTGAAGCACAGCTCTTATTGGTGACAGAAAGCCACAAGTTTCCTATGAAATTAAAGTGTGAAAAAGGTTTTAATGGTAAAATGCCTCTACATTTTAACACAGAGATTTGCATTGAAAAGATAGTTACATCCAAGAAATGTTTTTTGTTTTTTTGCTAAAGTTTAAATTACAGAGAACTCCACATCTAAACTTTTTCACTGCTTAAAGAGATTGAAAAGAACTCAGTGCTACAATGTGAGTCAACTACACAAGTAAATTCTCCTACAACTGTTATGTACAGACCTTATACTGTTCACACACAATTAATGCAAAATGGATTGGAGACTGCTATGGTTTGAATGTTTTTATCCCCTTTGAAATTTATACTGAAATTTAATTCACAATGCAACAGTATTAAGAGGTATGTATCTTTAGGAAGTAATCACAAATCATGAAGTTGGGATTAGGTGCCTTTATGAAAGGGCTTGATGAGGGAATATGCCCTTCTCTTTTCCTCCCATCCTTCCTGCTGTATGAAATCATGGCATTGCTCCTGTTTGGGGGATGCAGCAATTAAGCACATTGATGGAAGTAGAGACTGGGCCCTTGCCAGATACCAAGCCTGCTAGCACCATGATCTTGGACTTCCGAGTCTCCAGAACCAATGTCTGATCATTATAAATTACTCAGTATCGGGTATTTTGTTATAGAAGCGTAAATAGACTAATATAGCATTTTGGTTTCCACCTTCCAAAGATGTGTGTGTTAAAGGCTTGGTCACCAATCTGTGGCACTGCTTAGTATTTAGTAGCTAGAAGCTTAGTAGAAAAAAATTAGGTAATTAGGAATATGGCCTTGAATGGCTTCTGGAGTCCGGTCTCTTCCTGTTTTGCTTTTTCTGTTTCTCATGAGATGAACAGGATTCCTCTGTCATGCATGTCCATGATGTACAGTCTCACTACAGGGCTCAAAAGCAACAGGCCCAAGTGACTATAAACTAAAGTCAAAGTCAAATAAGGCTTTCTTCCTTTAAAGTTGCTTACCTCAGGTATTTTGTCATAGCAACAGAACAGCTGACCAACACATAGACCTAAATTTAAAATGAAAATTCTAAATTGAAAAGAGCTAAGAGAAAATCTTCTTATCTTGGATTTGTTGATGAGATTTTTAGATATAACATAAATGCACAGTCCATGAAAGAAAAAATTGATATATTGAAATTAAAAATTTCTGCTCTGCAAAAGACGCTGTTAAAAGAATAGACAAATCATAGACTGGGAGAAAATATGCCCAGTGTATATATTTTATAAAGGACTTATAACCAAAATACACAAAAATATCTCAAACTCAACAAGAAAACACACAATCCAATTTAAAAATGGGAAAAAGATGTCAATAGACATCATAGAAGATAATAAACAGATGACAAATAAGCATATAAATAGTTGCTCAACATCATATATTAGTAGGTAAATATAAATTAAAACATGTTACTATTACACATTTTAGAATATCTAGAATACATAAATACTGACAATATCAATTGATAGCAAGGATGCAGAGCAGTACAAACTCTCATGTATTGCTAATGGGAATACAGAATATATTGCTGGTTTGGAAGGTTGGTAGTTTATTACAAAGCTAACTATTGTCTTCTTGTATCCACTAACAATTGCATTCCTAGATATTTACCCAACTGGATTGAAAATGTATCTGTACAAAAAAATGTATACAAACATCTGTAACAGCTTTATTCATAATTGTTCTGAAATAGAAACAACCAAGAATTTCTTCCAGCGTTGAATGGACAAACTGAAATAGATTGACAGGTTATACTATTCAGCAACAAAAAAGGAATGAACTAGCAAATCATGAGCAGATGCATGCATCTTAAATGCATATTTCCAAATGACAAAAGACAGTGTGAAAAGGCTAGATGCTGTATTATTCCAAGTATATGACATAGGGAGAAGGCAAAATTATAGACATTAAAAACAGATCAGGGGGGCTGGGGTTGTGGCTCAGTGGTAGAGTGCTTGCCTCAATTGTGGGTTCAATCCTTACCACCACATAAATAAATAAAATAAATAATATTTTAAAAAAAGATCAGACACTGAATATAGCTCAGTGGTACAGCTTTTGCCTAGCATGCACCATGCCCTGAGTTCAGTTCCTAGCATTGCAAAAATAAAACAAACTAAAAACAATAATAAAAGCAATAATCAGTGTTTGGTGTTGGAAGGAAGAAGACTGAATAGTGAAATCCAGAGGGTTGTTTTTAGGATGAAGAAAACTATTATGTAAGACATTCTAATGGTTAATATAATGCACTTGTCAAAACCAAAGAACTTCTTAGTCAAAGAGTGAACTTTGTTGTTTGCAATATTTAAAAAGTCATTTAGGTGGTCAGGGAATCTTAGGATATATGAAAGAACCTCACCAAAGGATATTGGAGCAAAATGGTTCTGAATTTGGAAATGAATCTGATCTGTAAGATGAAAGGCAAAACACAGGCACTGTGCTGTACTTGAAAAGTTGTTTCCCTTTGAGTTATGGATTGGTAACTCTAAAACCACCAAACGTGTACTGGAATTGAGAAATTAGGTAAATATATGGAGTTGGTAGGAGCAAAGTATCTCAGAATGGAAGGTTATAAATGATAATAATGAGTTAGAGTTAGGGGTAAACTGGAGATATTAGCCTGAATTCATGTTCTGTTTAACTTAAACATAGATGGATGCACATAAAATGTAACTTGTAGAAGGATATATTTCCTCACCCTATTATCTCAGAAAGCCTGGAAGCAATAATACTGCAGTAGCCACAGCTATGCTTGGTGCCCAGATCTTGGCTTCTAGTATGTTCTTCAATAAAGGAACCAAGACTTTGTGGAGAAATGGCTCATTTTAAGAATGGGACCGGAAGTATACAAGATGTCCTTGGAGCACTTACACTACCAAAAAGAAAGAAATGGTTAACAGTGAAAACAAAACACAAAATCTTACAATGATGGGCATGTGTCTCTGTGTCAAGAGTGACCGGAGCCAACAGAAAGATTTCCCAGTGACCAAAGCTGGAATAACTTGGCAACAAAATAATGTTAAAGCATAAACCAAAGGGCAAAGTAAATTCCCATGGGCCCATACTGAGAGAGATCAACCTCCTGGGCAAAAGAATTCCAAATAATTTATGTAAAACCCTCAAGGAATAGAACTGCCACTTAAGTATGGGATGACAATACTGGCTCCTTTGTAAAGAATACAGCACAGATGTCGGGGAGTAAACTCACCGTGGAGAAACCTGACAAACATTAGCCCAGACAAGTGACCCAGGTGAGCACAAGTGATCTGTTATGTTGACATGATGTCCCCTTGATACGCTATGATGAGGACAGCACTTTGTTCTCTAATTGTCCTTCTGAAATTCCATTCCAGTCTAGTCATGAGAAAAAAATTCAAACAAATCCCGACTAGGGACTGTCATAGTTCATTAGAGTTGCTATAACAAAACATATTAGGTGACTTTCTAAGTCACAGAAATGTATTTGTCACGGTTCTCAAAGCTAGAATGGTGAACTTAAAACTATTCTTTAAAAGTTTATTTTAAAATTATGTACATATAAAATCTCACATGTGACAATGAGAATGCAGCTGGTAGGTCTCACTATCAAACATACATGGAGGAAGTTATTGAAGATATGTATAAATTAAGCAAATTCAAATGAGATTATTATAAATCTCAGTTTTAAAAACTAGTCATCTTATATAGATAGGACATACTGACATTAACAAAAATTCTGACATAAAAATTAGGAAGAATAGGGACTTGAGAAATGTGTATAGAGAGGAGAGAAAAAGAAAAAGCTGACTTGAGAACCAAGAAAAATAAGTATATTCATTTGAGGCTAGAGATATAAATAGCAAAGGACAAATCTTGAGTAATTGAAGCAGTTGCTTCTAAGAGTCAGTATTAAGGTAGTCTTCAACTATAAGAGCAGTAAGACTTGCAGGAAGTTTTGAAAAAAAATTTTAATGTAAAACATAAAGAATGTAAAATGTATATGTAAAGAATCTTACACACTTGTATATGTTTTAAAAAGTCATTTAGGTGGTATTTAAGTACATTAAATAAAATACAAGAACAACAGAGTAATGTGTTTAATGGGAAAATATTAGACCAAAATTTAGGAACCACAAGTTCTGACACTAACAAGATGTACACATTTAAGCACAGCCTCATTTTGGTCCTTCATTTTCTCCTTATCAAACTGAAAGATTAGACTAGACAATTCCAAAAGGAGCTTCCTCTCTAAGATTTTATGACAGTAGAAAAATAGATAACAAAGTTTAAAGAAATAATATCAGAAATTTAAGATTTTTTAAATCTTAGGAGGTTCTAGGAAGCTTAATGAAGGGGACACTGGCATTCCAGCCCCATCCCCTCTTTGGCATCTCAGCCACAATAAAGTGAGCATCTTTGTTCTGTCATCCGCTCCTCACCATGATGGTCTTTCCCACCACAGGCCCAAAAGCAATGAAACCAGCTGACCATGGACTGAAACTTCTGGAACTGTGAGTCAAAATAAACCTTTCCTTCTTTTAAGTTTAGTATCTCAGTCATTTTTCCCTCATAAAGAGAAAACTGATTAATATAGAATAAAGTATTTAAAAATCTACTTTAGGTAAAATAAAAATGGTGATTTTGTGGGGATAGAAAACATGGAGTTAACAGATGACTTTAGACTCCCATGTACCTAGGTTGAAATTGTGTCTGTGACAGCCAGTAATTAAACTCTGTAGGCCCAAGTTTCCTTATAGGATTTTATGACAATTAAAGGACATATTTTCATAGCATTCGTGGCATAGTTCCTGGCTCAATAAACAAAAATTTTTTGAAAAACTACATTTTTTCAAGTGGTTTAAAAGCCAGAGTTTGAAACACCTTTGAGAGATAATTAAAATAGTTTCAAGGAATGTCAATAAGAATAAAATTAAGAAATGAATGAAAGAAGTAATAAACCATAATGACTAACTGAAGGGATAAAAAAGAAGAAGGGGGGGCTGGGGCTGTGGCTCAGTGGTGGAGCGCTTGCCTCGCGTGCGTGGGTCACTGGGTTCGATCCTCAGCACCACATACAAATGGATAGGTGAAATAAAGATATTGCATTAATCTACAACTAAAAAAATATTTAAAAAAAAAAAAAAAAAAAAAGAAGAAGGGGTCGCAATTGGCTCAGAAGTTTGGTGTCTGAGTGACTGGAAGAATTGGAGCTAAGGAGGTGGTGGGGGAAATACAGAATGTTGAATTCTGCTTTAAAGGCACCAAGTGTGGGGTGATAAGGACACATCTAGGTAAGGATTTCCATCAGTCTGTTTGGGATGTGGCTTTGTATTATCCCCCTGTAACTACCAACTGGAGGCTCTATCAGGGTTCGTTCTTAGTCATGCTCCTGTGTCTGTAGTCTGCTTCTTGGTACTTTCAACCAACCATGGTTTGTTATTACCATACTATGAAAATAGGAGTCCATGAAGATTTCTACTTAGATGTGTCGTAAACACTGTACCTCAAATTTGATGTGTCCAAAATCAAAGCCATATTTGTTCCTACATAGACAACTCATTGGCTTATCTGATTTTTCTAATAGTAACTCCAGTTTACTCAGAACGGGTAACCTGGAGTAAATATTTATAATTTTTTTCCTTGTAAAATCTGACAGGTGTATTTTTTTTTTTTTTTTTTTTTGGTGAAAGTTAACATTCCCCTTTAAGAGTATGAAAGATTCACATCACTTACACAAAACATTCAAGGCTAAGGAATTGCTATTCATTTTATATCATCTGTTTTCACCAATAATTATAGAAGATAACATTGATACATTAAACTACATTAAGATTAACAATTTATAGCTGGGCATGGTGGCGCATGCCTGTAATCCCAGCACTTTGGGAAGCATAGACAGGAGAATCGCGAGTTCAAAGCCAGCCTCGGCAACAGCCAGGCACTGTCTCTAAATAAAACACAAATTTGGACTGGGGATGTGGCTCAGCGCCCAATGGTCAATGACTCCTGAGTTCAACCCCCAGTTCCAAAAGGAAAAAAAAGATTAACAACTTTCATTCATCAAAAAAAAAAAAAAAAAAAAAAATTAAGAGAGTAGCATGAGATACATGCACAATCTATTCCAAAGGTGATGGTGGCCAAATTGCAATTCTCCAGGACCGAGTGCTGGGGAGTCTTTGGGAGCTCTTAGAGTACCTGCTGAGGCAGTAGAAAGAGAATTGGATTAGTGGGAGATCTATTGCATTTCCCTTCTTCCTCAAAAGGAAGGACTATACCTAAGGTAGGATCTGGGCCTTATCGAGAAACAAGATTCCGACCACCTGTTCCTTCAAGGAAAATCACACCTATAGAAAAAGTGAAAGTCAAGAAACTGAAAACATTTGCACCAGAGCCCCTGCCAACCTGGAGGAGCATAGGCCAAGGCCCAGGACCACTTTCAGGGACCTCCGCAGGAGCCCAGCCAAGATCCGGCCGGAGACTGCTACCTACCAATCCACTGATTCACAGGGGAACCCAGAACCAAGCCTGCAGGACTGCCTCCAGGTACTCCTGCTGGAGACCTGGCCTAAGTGAGGCCCGGAACCACACCCAGTTCTGTGCCAGACCCCCTGCCAATCCATGGGAACCCAGGCCCAAGCCCTAGCCCACCACCAGGGGCCTCTGAGGGAATCCAGGACAAGATTAAGCCTAGGACCATCCTCACAGGTCTGTGTGAGAGCCCAGGCCCAGCGCTGGATATTCACCCCTGTACAAAGTGGAGAGCCACACTGTTGCTCCCTTTGTGTATGTCTTGGGACACTGCAGCCATCCCCATAGCTCATCCCATGGAGTAGCTTCTAGCTTGGGAGAATAGACAGGGCCCAGAGGCAGCAGCCTGCCAACATGCTGCATCTCTGATCAGTCAGCCCAAAGCCATTGTAAATCCCACCCTTTTAGCCCATCTCTGAAAATGTTTGCATCCATCTTGGCCACTCCCACTGCCATCTTGAGTTACCTCCATTACTGCCACCACCATCTTTAGTGGCAGTAGTGTCCATCTGGGGACACCTGCTGGGGACTAAAAGTGAACTCCAAGGTGAGACACAGGTAAACTGTAGTGACACTACAAGATTATACAATAGAAACTACAATACCTCATATCAGCATTGTAAGAGAAGAAGATACATAATCAACATGAAAAAATAAGGGAAGAAAGTGCCCCAAATAAACCAAGATACTGCAATACTAGAATTCATTGACAGCACAGTTGATGAAATGTCAGAGAAAGAATTCAGAATGTACATAATTAAAATGAGCTGCAAAACAAAGAATGACTTAAGTGAACAAATGCAGGCAAAAATTGATCACTCTTGTAAAGAAGAGATGAAATAAAGGCAACCATTGATTACTCCAACAAAGTGGTGAGAGCAAATAAAGGCAAACATTGATCACACCAACAAAGAGATAAGGGAGCAAATACATGTAGCAAAAGATTAAGAAAGAGCTAGAAAATCTTGAAATGAAAGAAATTCTTGAAATAAAAGAAACAATAAACCAAATAAAAAACTAGATAGAAGCATCACCAGCAGACTAGATCACTTGGAAGACAGAACCTCAGATAATGAAGACAAAATATAAAATCTTTAAAATAAAGTTGACCACACACTGAAGATGGTAAGAAACCATGAACAGAACATACAAGAATTATGAGATAGCATCAAAAGACCAAATCTAAGATTTATCAGGATAGAAGAAGGCACAGAATTTCAAACCAAAGTAATGCACAATCTCTTCAATAAAATAATATCAGAAAATTTACCAAACATGAAAAATGAATTGGAAAATCAAATGCAAGAGGCTTACAGGACACCAAATGTACAAAATTACAACACATCTACACCAAGGCACATTATAATGAAAATGCTCAGCATACAGAATAAGGGTAGAATTTTAAAAGCTACCATAGAGAGAAATCAGATTACATATAAGAGGAGACCAATTTGGATCTCAGCAGATTATTCAACTCAGACTCTTAAAAGCCAGGAGATCATGGAACAACATATACTAAGCTCTGAGGAAAATGAATGCCAACCAAAAATCTTATATTCAGCAAAATTAAGCTTCAGATTTGATGATGAAATAAAAACTTTCCATGATAAACAAAAGTTAAAAGAATTTACAGTGAGAAAGCCTGCACTACACAGCATTCTCAGCAAATATTCCATGAGGAGGAAATGATAACCAACAATGAAAATACATGAAAAGAGGAACTACACTAAAAAAAAAAAAAAAAAAAAAAAAAAAAAAAAAAAAAAAAAAAAAAAAAAAAAAAAAAAAAAAAAAAAAAAAAAAAAAAAAAAAAAAAAAAAAAAAAAAAAAAAAAAAAAAAAAAAAAAAGGCCAATCAAAGGAGAAACTAAGTCAAGGTAAAAACCAAAAATAATCCAAAATGACTGGGACTACAAATCATGTTTCAATAATAACCCTGAATATGAATGGCCTATACTCACCAATTAAAAGACATAGACTGACAGACTAGATTAAAAAAAAGAAAAAAGACCCAACAATATGCTGCCTTCAAGAGACTCATTTCATAGGAAAAGACATCCACTGACTGAAAGTGAAAGGGTGGGAAAAAACATATCACTCGCATTGACTGCATAAACAAGCAGGAGTTATCATCCTTATATCAGATAAAGTGGACTTCAAAGTTAGTGAAAAGGGATAAAGAAGGACATTTCATACTTCTTAAAGGAAATTATGATTTCATAACAATCATAAATATTTGTGTCCCTCACAATGGGGCATCTATGTATATCAAACAAACCCTTCTCAACTACAAGAATCAAATAGACTCTAACACAATAACACTTGGTTACTTTAACACAGTTTTATCACCACTGGATAGATCTTCCAAAGAAAAACTAAACAAAGAAACCATAGAACTCAATAAAACAATCTATAATTTAGATTCAGAGACTATATATAGAGTTTTCCACACATTAACAAGAAAGTACACTTTTTTGTCAGCAGCACATGCATCCTTCTCCAAAATAGATCATATGTTATGCCAGAAAGAAAGTCTTAGCAAATACAAAAAAAAAAAAAAAAAATGCAGATACTAACCTGCATCCTATCTGACCATAATGGAATGAAATTAGAAATCAATGACAGATTGAAAAATAGAAACTACTCCAACACTTGGAAACTAAACAATACGCTATTGAATGATGCATGTATAACAGAAGACATGAGGGAAGAGATAAAAAAATTCTTAGAGGTAAATGAAAAATCTGATACAACATATCAAAATCTCAGGGACACTATGAAGGCAGTGCTAAGAGGAAAGTTCATTGCATTAAGCTCATTCCTCAAAAGAAGAAAAAGCCAACAAATAAATGACTTGACACTACATCTCACAGCCCTACAGAAAGAGGAACAAACCAACACCAAAAGGAATGGACGACAGGAAATAATTAAAATCAGAGCTGAATCCAATGAAATTGAAACAAACAAACAAAAAAAAAACTCAAAATATTGACAAATAAAAAATACTGGTTCTTTGAAAAAATAAATAAAATTGATGAAGCCTTATAGACTCTAACAAAAAGGAGAGAAAAAAAACCAAATTACTAAAATTCATGTTGAAAAAGGAAATATCACAACAGACACTAATGAAATACAGAGGATAATTAGAAACTATTTAGAAAATGTATACTCTAGTAAAATAGAAAACCTGAAGACACTGACAAGTTTCTAGAAGCATATGATCTACCCAAACTGAACCAAGAGGACATACAAACTTAAACAGATCAATTTCAAGCAAGGAAATGTAAGACACCATCAAAAGCCTACCAACCAAGAAAAGCTGGGACCAGATGGGTTTTCAGCCTAGGTCTACAAGACCTACAAAGAAGAATTAATACCAATACTCCTCAAACTATTTTATGAAATAGAAAAGGAGGGAACCCTTCCAAACTCATTCTATGAGGCTAGTATCACCCTAATGCCAAAACCAGACAGAGACACATCAAAGAAGGAAAATTTCAGACCAATATCTCTGATAAACATACATGCAAAAATTCTCAATAAAATTTTGGCAAATCACATACAAAAACATATTTAAAAAATAGTTCACCATGATCAATTGGGGTTCATTCCAGGGATGCAAGGTTGGTTCAACATATGAAAATCAATTAATGTAATCCATCACATCAATAGAATTAAAGATAAGAATTATATGGTTTTATCTATTGATGCAGAGAAAGCATTTGACAAAACACAGCACCCTTTTACGTTCAAAACACTAGAAAAACTAGGGATAGTAGGAACATACCTCAACTTTGTAAAAGCTATATATGCTAAACCCAAGGCCAACATCATCCTAAATGGACAAAAATTGGAAGCATTCCCCCTAAGAATGGGAACAAGACAGAGATGCCCTCTTTAACCACTGGTATTCAAATTAAGTCCTTGAAACATGGGCCAGAGCAATTAGACAGACAAAAGGGATATGAACAGGAAAAGAAGAACTCAAACTATCATTATTTGCCAACAACATGATTCTATACTTAGAGGATCCAAAAAATTCCACCAGAAAATTTGTACAATTAATAAATGAATTCACCAAAGTAGCAGGATATAAAATCAACACCCATAAATCAATTGCATTTCTATACATCAGTGATAAACCCTTTGAAAGAGAAATTAGGAAAACTATCCCATTCACAATAGCCTCAAAAAAATAAAATACTTGGGAATCAATTTAACAAAAGAGGCAAAAGACCTCTACAATGCAAACTCCAAGACACTGACGAAAGAAATTGAAGAAGACCTTAGAAGATGGAATAATTTCCCATGCTCCTGGACGGGCAGAATCAATATTGTCAAAATGGCCATACTTCCCAAAGTGATATATAGATTCAATGCAATCCCAATTGAAATCCCAACATCATTCCTTATAGAAATAGAAAAGGCAATCATGAAATTCATTTGGAAGAATGAGAGACCCAGAATAGCCAAAGCAATCCTTAGCAAGAAGAGTGAAGCAGGAGGCATCACAATACCAGACCTTAAACTATAGTACAAAGCTATAATAACAAAAATAGCATTGTACTGGCACCAATATAGACACGTAGACCAATGGTATAGAATAGAAGACCCAGAGACAAACCCACATAAATACAGTTATCTTATACTAGACAAAGGTGCCAAACATATACACTGGAGAAAAGATAGCCTGTTCAACAAATGGTGCTGGGAAAACTAGAAATCCATATGCAGCAAAATGAAACTAAATCCCTATCTCTCACCATGCACAAAATTCAACTCAAAGTCGATCATGGACCTAGGAATTAGAACAGAGACCGTGTGCCTAATAGAACAAAAAGCAGGCCCAAATTTTCATCATGTCAGCTGAGGACCTTTCTTCCTTAACAAGATTCCTATAGCAAAAGAAGTCAAAGCAAGAATCAATAAATGGGATGGATTCAAACTAAAAGGCTTCTTCTCACCAAAAGAAACAATGAAGTGAACAGAGAGGCAACATTCTGGGAACAAATTTTTGCCACACACACATCAGATAGAGCACCAATCTCCAGGATATATAAAGAACTCAAAAAACTTAACACCAAAAACCAAACAACCTAATCAATAAATGGACTAAGGAGCTGAACAAACACTTCTCAGAAGAAGATATACAATTGATCAACAGACATATGAACAAATGTTCAACATCTCTAGCAATTAGGGAAATGCAAATCAAAACTACTCTAAGATTTTATCTCACGCCAGTCAGAATGGCAATTATCAAGAATACAAACAACAATAAGTGTTGGTGAGGTTGTGGGGAAAAAGGCACGCTCATACGTTGCTGGTGGACCTGCAAATTGGTACAACCAATCTGGAAAGCAGTATGGAGATTCCTTAGAAAACTTGGAATGGAACCACCATTTGACCCAGCTATCCCACTCCTGGGCCTATACCCAGAAGACTTAAAAACAGCATACTACAATGACGGAGCCACTTCAATGTTTATAGCAGCTCAATTCACAATAGCTAAACTATAGAACAAACCTAGATGCCCTTTGATAGATGAGTGGATAAAGAAATTGTGGTATATATACACAATGGAATATTACTCGCAATAAAAGAGAATAGAATTATGGCATTTGCAGGTAAATGGATGGAGTTGGAGAATATCATGCTAAGTGAAGTAAGCCAATCCAAAAAAACCAAAGGCTGAATGTTCTCTCTGATAAGTAGATGCTGATACATAATGGGGGAGAGGAAGAATGAAGGAACTTTGGTCAAAGAGGAGTGCGGGGGGAGGAAAAGATGGGGGCAGAAAACATGGTAGAATGAGATGTACATCATAGCCCTAGCTTCATGTATGACTGCATATATGTTGTGATTCTACATCATGTACAACCAGAGAAATTAAAAGTTGTGTTCCATCTGTGTACAATGAATCAAAATGCATTCTATCATGTATGCATAAGTAGAATAAATAAATTAAATAAAATAAAAAAGCATTTGAAAATAATCTATACTAGTAAAGGTCAGCATAATGGGTAGAGCAAGGAGAGAAACAGCAATCTTCTGAGGCTTATAGTATTGTTCTTTCCTTGATTGGGGTGCTGATTTTGAATATTAAATGAGTTCAAATATACTTTAGGGCAAACTTTAAAGCATAGGTCCTTTATGACATATTATGATATTTTAAAACTATTAAAATATCAGTAAATTCTGTCTCTACATTATTTCTCATTTTTGTCACATCCTTAACATTTCTTTATTCACCTTTTTACCTCCAACCCTTATTGCCTTCACATAAGCCACTGTTGGTTTTCCATGCTCCTCTCCATTCCAATTTCTTTTAATTATACTTGGTGGATTTGTCTTAAAAAGCAGAGCTTCACTCATTGCAGCTCCTTATTGGCTATGAAATTAAGTTTGAAACCTTAGCCCAGCTTTCAAGACTTCCATACTCTACTTGCAAAAAACATTCTCATCCAATCTTGCCTTAAACAAAAAAGAAATGAAAATTTATTATAATTCTAAACATGATTTTTGTCTCTTCTAAGACTATTCTTGAAAAAATTTCTACCATTTTCTCTCTGTCGAAAGTGTACCTTCATCCAGTTCCAATTCAAATAACCCAGTCTTCATCAAACTATTCTTGGTCAATGCTTTCCTATCCTATTTCAGAATGTAGCCTCTTCCTTGACAATTGGCACGTTCCCTGACCCCAGGTAGGATTGCTTATCTTCTACCATGTATTGTATTTTTTATCTTATCCTGCCCTTTTAGCTTAACTTTAGTGGTAAAATAGAAGTTACCTTAGTTCCTTTCTATCATCTGCTTCACTTTATCAGTTTTGCACAAAATACATGATCAGTATATATTTTAAAACTTTATGTAATCAAAATAACCTAAAAACTGCTTGCTGTTTTAAACTTTAACTGCCTCCCACCCAGAAAAACAAAACAAAACAAAAGAAACCATAATATCTGCTATTTTATATTTAACAATCATGGGATTTATCTCTTTTTTTTGATGGGGGGTGGTGGCAGGGATTGAAGTCAGGGGCACTTGACCACTGAGCCACATCCCCAGCCATATTTTGTATTTTATTTAGAGATAGAGTCTCACTGAATTGTTCAGTGCCTCACTGTTGCTGAGGCTGGCTTTGAACTTGCGATCCTCCTGCTTCAGCATCCTGAGCCACTGGGATTACAGACATGCACCATGTGTAACTGGCCAGATTTATCTTTGATCCAATGATTGAATTCAACCGGACAAACTATTATATATAGAATATGTGTGTGGCCGGGCGCGGTGGCTCAAGCCTGTAATCCCAGCACTTAGGGAGGCTGAGACAGGAGAATCGCGAGTTCAAAGCCAGCCTCAGCAACAGCGAGGTGCTAAGCAACTCAGTGAGACCCTGTCTCTACATAAAAAACAAAATAGGGCTGAGGATGTGGATCAGTGGTC